>ML108480.1:31932-49202 GCA_003697995.1 Taxidea taxus jeffersonii | reverse complement strand
GATGTCCCTCCGTGGAGCCGACTTTTAAAAGTTCTGATTTTGTGCTCCGCCGCTTGCCGGGAGCCGGCCCCTCCCCCTGGGGTCTATCTTCCCGTCGCGTTGGATTCACTTCTCCGCTGGTCCTACCTTTCAGAAAGTGGTCGATTTTCTGTTCCTAGAATAGTTGTTTTTCTTCTCTTCGATCTCCTGTTGGATTTGTAGGTGTTCGGAATGGTTTGATAGGCTATCTAGCTGATCTCCTGCTGGCTGATGTCGTCTCAGCCTCCTACTTCTCCGCCATCTTGACTCCTCCTCTGCAGTCTAATTTTTAACAATCCTGCATATTGTGACTTTTTGACTTACATAGTTTTTCCCTAACAGTTATTTACAAGGGGTTTAAAAGGTAGATCGAGATGAGTTAAGTCAAATAATAATGTAATTTAAAAGCTGGAGAAAACAGCAGATATTAAATTCATCCTAAAAATAGTTAATATCTCTGGAATTTTCTCTAAAGAAAAAAATTACAAAAATATACTGTTACTATAAAACAGCTGGGGCTTTTATTTAGCAGATAAAAATTCTTTATTCTCAATTCAAAAGCAACTTAAACATTTTTTTCAACTGAAGAGTCTTTTCTGGCTACTTGCTGTACATAACACAAATTACATAGTTTCTTACAATGCAAGGCCAACTCCAGTTGGTTTTATTCATATCAACTTAAAAACAGGTATGGAAAATAGAGCTATCACAATATGTAATACTTTTATTCTAATAACTGGTATTTCAAAAACTTTTACACTAAGAGAATATTTGTAAATTATAGAGCCTAAAAAGTTAAAGACCATATATAGTTCTTTGTTTCAAAGTCAAAGCAGTCTCCTAAAGTTTGAGAGAATTACTGCCTTTACAAATTAGAAAAGAGAGAAGTAGTGAGTTGTTGTCTTCCTAAAATCGGCTAGCTGCTTCTAATTCGGGGAGGATAAATGCAGGTTAGGAAGACCACTGGAAGCTGCCAAACACAGATATTAGTCAGGAGCCAAGCTGAGTGGAGGAGAGAACCAAGGAAACAATTTGTAGATAAAGCTGTTGTGAAGATAAGTTTTCCTGAGTAAGGCCACAGGAAGTTCATAACCTCTTGAACATCTGTAAAGCTCATAGCTTGCAAAGTATCATGGTAGTTGTTCACTTTATATACCTGGAATATGCTCAGAGTTCTGTCTCTTCTGAATAAAAGGAAAGAGTACAGATAAGGGATAACTCATGGGTCAAATTAGCATCCACTGGCTGTTGGGCAAATTCCCAGAGAGCCATATCACTATTTTATAGTTAACAAGCATGTAAGTGACCAAAAACACCAAAAAAAACAGTCACTAGAGGGTAGATCTAATTCTGAATATCCCCCAACAATATATTGCATATGAAATCATAAAAGAAAGAAAACTATTCTGTCTTAAAAAAACACTTAAAGGAAGCAAACTTTAATCCTTCATTTAACAAACATTTAATATTTCCTGTTCCCCTATATTTTATATATACAGTCTAACTTTTAACAATCCTGCAGCTGAAGTATTGCCAACTTTACTTTATAGATGAGGAAGCACAGAAAGATTACAATTTTTGTCTATTTACCTGGATTCCTCTAGGGCATGGATAGCATTTTACTTAACATTGTGGCCCCAAGGCATAATAACTCGTCCATATTAAGCCTGAGAAATATGTGCTGAATAGATGAGTAAATGAGTGAATGAAATACAGTTGGGCTGGCCCTAAAAATAGTAGAATATTAGAAAAAGTAGAGACGGGAGAGAAGATAGGAAAAACAACCAACCAACCAACCAACCAACCAACCAAGGGTAATATCCAGCATGTGAAAATGCATACTGCGTAGATAACAATTTGAAGAGCCATCAGGAAAAAAATAATCGTCTCTTTCTTTCATTACTTGCTCATCTTATTCAATTCATAAATCCAAGACTAACATGAAATACTAAACACCAGTATATTAACTCATTGGAGAGTCAGAAAAACACAGACTTCTGGCTCATGCAAAACTTTTATACTCTGTTCACTATCAATTTGCATCTGCATCACCTATATGCATCTTCACATCAGCTCACACGAATCCACAATGATTAAATATTGCTCAGTTCAGTTTTTGATAAGCTCTTAACTTCAGTTTAATATGACGCAAATACATCAGCTTTCTAGAATGTGAGATCAACTTTTAATATGTATTTGTTGAGATTGTAATTTCTCATTGTATGTAGAAAAGAAGTTCAAATTCAGTTTAGATTTCACAAACACCTTGCAACAGCTGTACATAAAATGCTATGAAAAGTAGACACTGTCATTGTCACTAACTGTTCGTTGCTGAGAGGTTCATAGTTTAGTATGTATTTTTCCTTTCATGATTACATAAATATATAATCTTTATGGGGACTGTAGTGGAAATATTTCTTCCTCAATCATTAAGACTGAATTGAGTATTTTATCTATTTTATGTGCATTAGATGTGTAATATGTTTTTTAAATGTTTTTAAATGCTTTTAAAAATATGTATCCGTTTTATGTGCATTAGATTTATAATATAAGAAATGTTTTTAATGCAGTGCATTAAACTTAAGTTTGTAAAAGGACTATTAGAATTCTTTCCAAGCCAAGAGCATCCAGGGGGCTTCTGGTGCAGCATGTAAAAAGCTTAGAAGTCCTCACTGTGTCCTAACAAATAAAAAGCTGAGCTAACTGAAAAATCAACAACTCTTCTTAGATCCATAACAGAAGGAAGGTCATAGGACCAACCCCTGCCCACACTATTAGAGAGGATGACAGGCAAATAGAGAATCACAGCCTACTGGAACAGTATTCCTAATTGACCTAACAGATAACATTTTATTCAAAACAACAAAATGCATTTGATTGTGTTTGTTTGTATATGTCATTTATATGCTTATATACATATATTTATATAAACATACAATTCATTTCACATATACATATGTGAAATGAATGACAGTAATGATAGAAAGGAAGAATTGGGATTGTTATAGTTGGGGCTTCGACATTTGTCCAAAATGTACAGATCCAGCAGTCAGAAAATCAGTAAGGACATAGTTGAACTCAAAACTAACACCAGTTAGCTGCATAGAATGGACATCTATAGACTATATCATCCAAAAGTATATTCTTCTCAAGCAAAAAATATCCAGTATATTATTCTTTTGACCAAACTTTTCAGTTCTCCCTCTGAAATACATATTACTGTTCTACAAAACTTTATGTGTGACAGTTTTGAGTGTAAAATGATGTTTTATAATGCCCATTATGGAATGATACATTATTCCCATAAGGCAAAGTGGAATATTGCCTCAAATAGGGCACCATAGCATACTATCTGGAGTACCACTTGGAGACGCCAGGGATTTTGTGAGATCTGATGAGAATTAAATCATCTTAAAACCAAAAAAATCATGAAAATATTCTTTTTCAACGAGGTATTGGTAAATCTCAACTTCTAAAAGATAGAAATTATTACTTGTTCACTTAGTTACCCTTAATTTGACCATTTGTGCTCTCTAAATAACTGTTCTGAGTCTCAAATTCCAATTCAGTGGGAATACTACTGTGTTCCCTGGAGAATTTCTTCCTTGTGCATTAAGGCCTACAGATCTACTGAGTCCAAGGTTGAAGGGATGGGAAGTGGCAATTTTACGTAGATTATGTGGCATGATAGTGAAAGGGGCCGCACTCAGCTTTTTCCTTTTGTTCCCAGGTCTATGTACTTTTAGGATAGAGCAGACAGCACTATCCACTAGTCAGCTCTGCTCATTTTTCCCCAGCCTATGCATTCCAGCTACAAAGGAGACAGCACATACTGATCAGTGATTTAAGGCATAATACTGCATCCTGTGAGACACCACTCCTACACTCCAGGGTACTGTCACTCAGATGATGCCATAACTGACTCTTCAGTAGGCCATTCTAGAATTTTATGAAGTCAGAGATTTCTGGGTAGTAAGGACATGGTAAGACCAGTGAATTCTGTGAGCATGAACCCACTGTCTTACTTCCTACTCTGTAAAACAAGTCCTTCATTGAAGGTAATGTAATACATGACATCATAGTGGTAAGTAATGCTTCCTGTAGGTCCATGACAGAAATACTCTAAGCAAGGACAAATCCATATGTATATTAAACACCCATATTTGTGAGAATGTCCTCTCCTTGATTAAAAAAAAACAAACCAATATACTCAACTATCCATCAGATTGCCAGCTGCTTTCCCTGGGGAATATTATCAGCTTGTAACTTATTAGTGTCCTCTGCTGTTGGTGAATTAGACACCCAGCTGTGAGGGTAGCTAAATGAGCCTTGGTGAAGCAAAACCCCTATTGTTAAACCCATAGATGAGTTCCATCCATACTGTCAAGGTTAGTTTGTAAATGAACCTATCGAGCAAACACCAGAAATCTAGCAAAAGAAGCTGATTGAGATACACAAGAAGATGAAGACTTGATTACTGACAGTGTCCTCTGCAGTGAATGCCATCTAGAGTGCTCTTACATAGGGCAGGCTTACCCACACACATCTCCCCCAAATGCCTTATCACCAATATTTAAATATTATTCTCTCTTCCCAGTTGATTAACCATATAGGCACTGTCCATGGATCTCTGTGGATCTATACCACCAGCTATGTCCCACTGCACAAAAAGTGGATAACGAGATGGCTCCGTTTGAAAGTCTTCCCTCGGAGAGAATTCTTTATCAGTGTCTTCCATGGCCTTCGAAAGTAGAGCTATAATCCAGTGGAAGCATATGTACAGAACTTTCCCTAAACTAGAACATCAGTTGACACTATGGTGGGCAGATCCTCTGTAAACCAGTTCTTTTCTTCCATTTAAGTGACCATAGGGAACTCTCCATGAGCCACAGTTATTTGTCGAAGGGTAAGTGGAAAAGCAGTAGGAGCATATACCACAGGAGACTGAAGTATCTTCTTCCTGTGGTTTACTTGTAACTTCCAAACCTGCAAGGGCATTGCTGGATATACAATTTCCACTTTACAACGAAATGATGCTGTGAACAACTGACTTTATGACTGGGTGAATCTGATAACACACAGTTTATTATGGGCATTTTTTAAGTAATATAGTCACTTAGGGAATCATTCAGTGATAAGTATACTTGTAAGGGAAAGAAGAGTAGAAGACAGGCACATAAAAATATGGAGGCCATGTGTGACCATAAGGGCAGAGGCTGGAATAATATAGTCAAAGAAGCCAAGAAATTCCTGGAGCCACCAGAAGCTGGGAGAAGCAAGAAAAGATTCTCTCACATAGCATCCAGAGGGAGTGTGGCACTGCCAATACCTTGATTTCAGACTTCTGGCTTCCAGAAATGCAAGAGAATAAATTATTGTTGTATTAAGCCACCTAATTTGTTGTAATTGTTATAGGAGCCCTAGGAAACAAATACAGCTGTCCATTTCATTCCCACGGATCTGATTATCATTTAATCATCCCCACAGGGTCAAGTCACTTGGCTCCTAGGGCTTTTTATTATAACTCTGTTCTCTTTTTCTCTGATGATTAAACTTCACCAGTTGGCTTTTAGCTTTAGGGATCCCATTGTTCCCATCAAATTTGGTTATCACATTCCAGTACAGCATGCCCGCTGTCATCTCCAGCCTATAGGGAACACTACCACAGAGCTTCTCAAGGATGCTGGTAATCTACTCATGACTGCATTTCTTAATGCCTTGGTGAAGATCCTCTTATGGAGTGTTGACACCTGTAAGAGGTGTCTAAGAAACTCACACATAATGGAGCCACGCCAACAACCCATTTTCCTGAGTAATGTCTTCCAGGGAAGTTCTTGCATTTAGAGCTCATTGAGATGCTATTTTTGAGTCCAGGCTTTAGTTAATACATCTAGCAATTCACAGGGCCTTAAACCAACACATAAAATCCTGAATTCTAGGCAAGCACATGAATTTGGCTTGATACAATCTTTTGTCTTATCTTTTTTGGTCTAATAGTCTTAAAATAATCTCTTATACATACATGCTCTCCTGACTCTTGTTAAAAACAGACACAATCCTACAACTCTTTCAGTAAAAAAAAAGTATGGTAAAAAAAAGTTAGTATGGCTAGCTCATACCAGACCGTATCTTGTTCGTTCTTCCTCACTACTATCCTTACCTTAGCATGAGATCTAGCTGGGGTGCACACTGAATTGACAATACAACTCTGTAAGCCTTACACCTGGCTCTAGACTTAATCCTTAGCCACATCTGCCATGTAAACACAGGAGATAAGTAATTTCTGTAGAGTTGTCATAAAGGCTTTCTGAATTTCTCTCTGGGCCTTGTGTTGGACCTTCAAGGCTTTCAGTTTATCATTTTCCTTATGAACCCTTTCTGGTGTAAGAAATGCCATCCTATGGCACAATCTTTGTCATCAAAGTGACTACCTGGCTCAGCCATTTGATCTCGCTATGATTATCCTCCTCCCCCCACACCTCATTCTATTCCACCACTTGTGGTATTTTGAGTAATCATAATGCTACTCATGATGCTACCACATGCTGCCTATCACCAATGTCCTATTTCCCCTAGCAAGGAAGTTATCCATATGTTCTTCAAATATGTGAGCAGCCAAAGCCTGGATTCCATTTTAAAGTCTGTTTCCTGGGATCATTCCTGGTACCAATTACTGTTTTTGTCAGGGTCCAGCAGGTACACTTAAACTGGTTAATTTGAGAAGTATTTGGAAAAAGGTTGTTTATGAAGTCAAGGGCACTGTTTAAGGAAATTAAAATGAAAAACTGAAGCACCTTAAACCTCGCTACAAAAGAAAGCAATACCCATAAGCTGAAGGAGTAAAAAGAAGGAATGAAGCTCAGAATTCAAAGAGAGCTATAGCATACAAGGGCTGACCACCCAACCAGAGAAATGGTCTTAGGCACATAAATGCAGTCACTGACAACAACAGATCAAAAAGATAGGAGAAGCCAGGGGAATAAACACCCAAACTCTGCCTGTCTTTCAGACCTCAAATGTCCTGCTGATGCTTCCCATTGGCCAAAAGCAACTAGAGGACATCACAAACTCACTGACACAATGCACAAAGAGCAGCCTCTCCCGGCACAGAGCAGAGAGGAGAAGGGTAGAAGGTAGATTTGGAGAAGCAAATGAAGAATGTCCAGCAAAAGCCATGTTATTTCATCTTTTCGTGTTTTTAAATTTGATTTGCTAATACTTTGTTTAGGATTTTTGCATCTATCCTCATCATGAAGTTGGCCTATCAATTTCATTCTTGTGCTAGCCTTGTCAAAGTTTGATATCAATGATGTATTGGTCGCGTGAGTTGGGGAGTATTCACTTTTTCTACTTAGGAGAAGAGTATCTATAGAATTTGCATTTTTTGATCTTTCGATGCTCAATTGTGACACAGGACAATTTTACTCGCATTACACTTTGGGCAAAGCATATTATATAATCCTGCCTCGTTCTGAGAGGGTGGAGAATGCTATCAGTCCCCCAGTGCTCCTGGAAAGAGCAAAGAAACATTTTCCACCTCTTGAATCACTTCTCTTTTTTTCATTTTTAAGGTTATCTGGGTCAAGAACTGCTAAGGGTCTGAGACACTACCCAAACACAAGCTAACAAGTTTGGCTGCCAGAATTTCATAGACGACAGGGGAAGACACGAGACTCCTGGGTCAGAGATGAAGCACAATTTATTGTTCACAGAAATAGCAGCAGCCAGAATATCAGCATTTTGCCCTAATTCCCCCAGGGTGATACAAAGTCTGGATGACACATGCACACACATTACAGGGTAGAAATCCTGGGCTTAGAAACTCTTGATTCTTTTATAATGAACAGTAAATGCTATCCCTATCTTCCAAGACTGATTACTATACAAACAACCTTCAAAATAAACCTGAAGAAAAGAAGAACTACTATCTCTGCTCCAAAGACATGCAGAAGTGCAAGAAGCCTATGGAGAATGGTTTTTCAAGTGACTTTTTTAAAATTTTTGTATTTAACAGAGATTAATCATTTATATTGTGAATAATAATTTATCAACATAAAGTAACTCCCCTTTCTCTCTTTTTCTTCTCAGTTTCATCCTTGAAATTAACATTACCAAAATTTTGGTGTCTGCTGGCATGTGACTATTACAATTTTACTAAATATCATACTTTTAACCTTTATATGTCATTTCATTCGGGGTCTATATCTGGTACACAGCATTTAGTTCACTCTTTTAATACAATATTATAATAACTACCCTTTACTGGAGAACTTTAACCTATCTGAATTTATGCACTGTGATATTTCTAACCCAGTTTTTCTCTAATATGTACTTCCTGCTAACTTTAGAAAACAAAAACCAAAACCCTTTATTTCACAATAGTTCTCAAATTTGTTGTTTCCTTTTTCTCTCTAGAAATGTTTATAACTGCATCCTCATTCTGCTACCAGTTGCCTTTAAATTTTTAAACTAAATATTTGAATATCTACTCTCCTACCTATCTGTTGACACTTCTCCAATTAAAAAGACTTGGAACAATTTCATCCCTCTGAACTCTCCTATAGTAGATATTTTATTGGAATAGTCAGGGTATTATTTTTATACATTGATTTTTTGGGGGCAGTATAGATTTTCACGTGAGTAATTACTTTTGTTCATTACATTATTTCATAATTACACAAATGATCATTTAGAAAGGATCTTGAGGTTGTAGGGCTCACTGTCATTTCTCATTTACGATATCATGCCCACACCTTACTTCCACAGTTTTAAGGTGGGGTGGAGTACAGAATGGGAAGGCAGAGATTCATAATATGCTTCCTGCTTAACAATGTCTTTCTTCTGCCTTCATAAACCAAGTAAAATTCTTAGGTCATTTTTTTAACCCTCAAAATTCAAAATCCTTCAGTAGAAATGTTCCTCCCTTCTGGCATTTAGTGTTGGAGAAGAAATATCTATGATGCTATTGATTTTATTTTCTTGTAGCTAACTTTCCCCCTCTAACTTGAATGCTTATAGAATTTGTCCAATATTCTTGAAATTCAGAAATCCCAGGATATTGTGCTAATGTGTGTCTCTATACTAATTTTCCCAGTACTTGGTAGATTCTTTACACAGCTAAAGTTATATGTCTTTTTACCTTAGGAAAATTGGCTTTAAATCTCAATTTGCTAATTGTTCCTCCTTTTTTATTCCATTCTAGGCTCATGTTATCTTTAGTATAGATACAGCAAGATTATTAAACTTACTATTTTTGCTCATCTACTTCATTACTTTGTCCTTTTCCTCTAAATTCTAGGGAAGTATTTTGAGCTAATCCATCAAACCTCTATTTTAGATTCATCTTTAAAGTACCAAATCTGCTGTTCATTGCCATCTATGCGTTGTTTTTGGTAATTTAGCAATTGTTTATCTTGTGTAATAGCTATTTTTCCCAGTACCATTTTTTGCCCAAAGGATGAAAATTGCTATCAGATATCCTTAACATGAATCAAGAGATTTGATAAATGAATATTTGTTCTCATTCCTCAGAGATTTGATTTTTGCTATCTAATGACTGTTCTTCATCAGCTTGTTTTTAAAATTTACAGATATAAAATTCTATCCTATTATATTATTTAGGCACATATCTATATAATACAGTCCTCATGAAGGAGAAATAAGGAAACACCTGCTATAGTTTCATTTGTTAGTGGGCCAAGGGAAGTATCATCATCAGGTCATAAACTAGAGGAATACAGATACTGTGAAGGCAGAGAACCAACTGCTAAATGAGCTGTTGCTTTGCAGTATGCTAGAGTTAGGATTTTAGTGGGTAGCAACCTGAATCCCGCCCCCCCCCCCCGCCCCCACGGACAGCTCTCTAACCAGATATGTCTTCTAGCCTCTTCTGCTTTGGATTTTCAGATAGCTGTCTAAATGGAGAACTGTAGTTCCAGAAGGACTGAGAAGTGCTTACCAGAATGCTGGGGAAATCCTGTCTGTTCTTAGCTGTTTTCCCCCTTAGCGGTTATTCTCCCAGTTGTATAGGAACTGCCCTTTTTCCCTGCATTCAATTGCTCTAGCTGGTCTACCCCTCTCGGCTGCATTCTGCAAATCTTTCATACTAACAGTGCTAACTGGTCAGTTGCTTCATCCCTAGGGTAAACAGTAGAATTCCCAAAGATGCTTATTTGCCCCATCTGAATATTTCTCCCCTGATGCTTGCTTCCCCAGCCTTTTTTTCTAAGATAGCATGTTCTTGTACACTGTCTAATGAAAATCTGGTCACTCACATTCCTGTGTAAACCCACTCTTGTCTGTGTTAAATTGTTACCTGTTTATTAGTGATCAGAATGGTCTCCAGTCTAACCCTATCTGTAATTTACCATTTAGAAAGCTCCATAATGTCTGAATTGTCCATGGGAACCTGAAAATAACTCATTACAGCACTTCCCTCTTTGATGTTTATTTCCTTAAGAACAATCACCATGTGCCATGCTTTTGCTAAGTAAAAAAAATTGTAGATGTCCTAGAAAATATATTGCTGAAATATTTGCAAATATTTATGTAGAACAAATATTAATATTCAGATTGAATTCCTTGAGCAATAAACTGAAGGGAACAGCTCATTAACTACTGATGGGAATCAGAAGGAAAAATCTCCCCTCACCCCCCCCAAATTATGCCACGTGCACATGCAGACGCACACCCATGCATATTTGTGTGTGTGTGTGAAATGCTGCTACCTGAGTTATAAAGCTTCACTCTAAATTCATACTTTCTAAGAAGACATCTTCTCTTTAGCTGTCCAGATCCACTATCCCCATTATCTACTCCACTCTTTCCCCTGAAACTGCATGAATCATGCCAACAGAAGTCTATTTCTCCTGCTTTCTTTTTGGGTTCTACTAATGGGAAAAGCAAGCAGGAGACTAGAGAAAGGGAGAAGTATGAAATTGAAGTATTTATTTTCCCAGTTCATGAGACCACCTAGAGTTGACTATCCCATGACAGTTGGTTTCTGATCCTCTCAGTTACCTTCTTTACACTGAGCATTCTCAGACCTCTTCCTCTGTGTGTTCATTTAAGACTAGGGGTCGAGATAGCCTGTATCTCATACTGGCCCTGAGTTCTTGCACTATTCCTTTAGTTGCCCTAAATACTGCCCACACCTTATAATAAGTCCCTTTGTAAATATAACCTCCTTGAATTTTCCTATTTTGTGTGCACCATCCATTTCCTATTAAGACTGACACACACACACACCCTGTTCATCACTGTAGGTCCCTGACATGCATGTAGTCAAGGTTATTCCTTTGGTTTATTGAGGAATGAGGCTGTTACAGTTAACTTAACCAAGTTTATCCTTCTTCCAGAATGTCATCATTGCCCCATTGGGAGTTTTCTGCCAATACGGTAAACGATAGTTCTACTGCTTATCCTGTTTTCCAGCATGGAATGCATTTGTTTGTTTATTTAGAAATAATTCCAATTGTTTTACTGGGGTTCTAGGAAGGATGGAAGGTAAAAGTAGAAAATAAAAAGTGAAGATTCAAATCGCTGTATTAAAATATAGCGTCTTTTATCCTATCTGCAAAAATTTTTAAGAAAGAGAATTTTATGTTTCCTCCCATCCATATACTGACTATTCCACAACTACATTTAACTTAAATTACTTGAGTCAAAAGTTAAACCTAGCTTTTGTTTGTTGGTTTTATAGTACATTGAAATTTCTAAAAATTTTAATGTGAAAATATGAAAAATAAAATGTTCTTTTTACCTTAAAATATTACTTCCATGGACTAAACTGTATTTCAATTTTCACTAAACATCTAATAATAAAACATTTATATAAGGATATTTTGTCTTCATAAACTTATAATAGTATGAGAAACAAAAAACAAAAATCAATAAAAAGATAAAATTCTATTTCCATATTGTACAGCCTCTGTATTCCTCTATTAGCAGCAGACAAAAATGCTGATCATCAAATACTCCTGGATCTTCTAGGGACTAGGCCTCTGGGACACTATAATCTTAGGAGTTGTTTCTGAGTGATATTTCTTTCTGATCTCATCTATCTCACCATCACCAAGTAAAAATGAAGCCAGCACTGGAATTTGAGAAAAATAGTTCTTAGCCAGGATGTGTTTGTGTTTGATCTTGTGAATAAACAAGGGTTCATATCCCTGAAAAGAAAAGAAAATCAAATTCTATTAAATGTCACAGATATACTTTGCCAAGCAAAAAAACTAAAACACTTTCATATCTCGGTGCCCTTGTTCATCTCTTCTCTCAGCCCAGAGAACACGGCTTCCTACTTTGTCTGCCATCTTTCAGGGCTCAGCTCCTAAGCTGCTCTAACCCTGAAACCTTTTCTGACTCTCCCTCTGACCTCTGAGTCCAAACTAATCCCTCCTTCTTCTTACTTGCAAGTACTTTTATGTATTTTAATTATAATATTTAGTTCATTCTGCCTTCAATTTCACTATCTGCTTGAGAGTCTCTCCATTATAAGGAATACTTCTTGAAGGTTCACACTGGGTCTTTTTTATATAAGTGTCTCTCAACACCATCCAAAATCAATATATTTGAATGAATAATTTTGTCACCTTGGTTCTCTCTTTAACTCTACTTCAACGCTGATAAAATTACCAACTTTTGACCAGGTTATTTTTTCTAAAATTGGTACTTATCTCCCAATCTCCAGGGCGCAAAACAAAGATTATGATGGTATTCTGATAGTATAAACTTTTCTTTGTACCCCTTTTTACTACCTTAGATTCCTACTTCATGAGTCCATTTTCGGTCTTCTGAACAGAAAATAACCTCTCTGCCTTTATCAAGCCTCTGTACCTTTCCACTTTAATTCTTTTTTTTTTTTTAAAGATTTTATTTATTTCTTTGACAGACAAAGATCACAAGTAGGCAGAGAGGCAGGCAGAGAGAGAGAGGGAAGCAGGCTCCCCGCTGAGCAGAGAGCCGGACTCAGGGCTCCATCCCAGGACCCTGAGATCACGACTTGAGCCAAAGGCAGAGGCTTTATTTAACCCACTGAGCCACCCAGGCGCCCCTCCACTTTAATTCTTTATTAATGTTTATGCCTCTTGTCTCTCCACAGCTAGAACAATATTTTGAGCTTTTTTTGTTATGTAGCATTGCCACTGTATATGACCATCTGTTTTCTAATGAGAGCCGCAGACTGCTTGCTGCCAACCTAACATCCACTCTCTCTTCCCCTGGTATTTAGAGGCCTGATTTTGTATTGTGTGATGTGCTCAGCTTTTCTAGCCTTTATTCCAGGTAGGGGTGGGCATGTGACAAGTTTCAGGCCATTATACATACATGTGTATATATACATACATACATACATATAACAGAAGCCATTGGACAAAGCATACAAGAAAGTTTTTTTTTAAGAGAATGCAGGAGATGATTTAACTATTTCATCCCTAAGAGTCCACAAGCATAAGAATGAAAGTCAAATGTTAAATAGAGCTGAAAAAAAGGTTAGAGGGCCTGGGTTTCTGAAAACACTGTGGAGCCACTACCTGGACCCCAGACTGCCAACCTCTGGACTTCTTGCTTGATGGAAACTAACTTCACATTTCATTAAGTCATTATCAATTGTTTAGTCTGTTCTTTGCAACCAAACTTGAATACAACTGAAACAATGAAGACTTGTATCCATACACGTCCTTGTTTTACTCCAAGCACATAGCACAGTACGGGGCAGGCACATTCAAAAGAAAATTCTAATTGAATTAATAAATACCATCTATTTCCTTTATTAATCTTAATCGACACTTCTCTTCAATCAAATCACAAGTACAACTTGTACCTCCTCCTAAAATTTGTTTTCTAATAGTAAGACATCCCTCCCTAAAGATCCCTCCATCATGTCAAAACAAAGGTTTAAAAAAAGCCTGGGGAAAAGGAGCCAAAGCATACAATATTCTGGCAGAGATTATTATGTAGGAGTACCCTGGGCCTATTTATAACTCTCCTCTCTACAGACACATATACCAGGGCAAAATACTCATCCCTTGCACTAATCTGTGTTCTACCACTTCTTAGTCCTTACTTCATTAAGAAAACTAACACATTTCTGATATGCAACACTAAATTACATGTGTGCAGAACTTAAAAGGTTTTCAAAGCACCTTCACAGAACAAAAATGCAATCATTAAAGGTAAGATAAGCATATTATGGTACATACAAGCAAAGGAACAATAAGCAACTTTTACAGAATAATATGGAAAGATATCCAATATATATTATCCCCTTTTCACATTATCCCCTTTTGACAGATGAGGGAACTAGAGCACCAAGACATGAGCAAATTTGCTCAACTTCTCCCAGCTCCTAAACAACAGAGCCAGAATTCAGCCAGGGCTGCTCTGATCCTCCGTATTGATTGCATGTGTTTAGCTAACCTTCCTAAAAATTTATGATGCAAAGAAGTAGGTCTTAATGTCCTATAGATTACAAGCGACAGAAATGGGGAAATACTGGGTCAGGTCTCCTGACTTTAAATCCACTATTGTTCCTACTCTGACCAATGTGCACACAAGAGAAACTGCTCTGCATCATTTACATTCAGAGAACAGAAGCCTTTTCCCAGGCTTTTCCTATAACTAGTGTCATGATTTCAGGGAGCCAAGAGTATTTTAAATTTTGACAATTTTTTAACTTACTGAGAAAGCAAATATCTCTGTGCATTAAGGAAATCCTAGAAATGCTTTAACTTGTGGCAAGACATAAACTATTCTTTAATGAGGCTGAATATTAATACTTAACCAATTACACTAGGCCAAAAACATAAAAAGGTGGGGTTTTTTGTTTGTTTGTTTGTTTTTTAGTTTGGCTGGTTGAGAACCTTAGCTCTATTTATAGAAATTCAGTAAGATCCCCATCCTGAAATCAGAAATGCATAGACCATTTAATTTGGTACTACAGTAATTTGATTAAATACACAAAGGGAGTGTGTGGATTAACTGAAGCAGTAGAATATCAGCTTTGGGAATGAACTTCAATCCCACTATGGGTCCTAGATGAAATGATATTGTAGTGTTGGCTGGTTTTCTGTGATTAAATATTTATGAAGCAGTTTAGTTTACTAAATATAATATTTAACACAGTTTCAGTTTCATGCTGCTTTTTCTTTCAATCCCTTTTTCTAAGCCTGGCTTCTCCTAGAAAATTATTCATAAAAGCTAAAAATTTAACTAGTTTCTACTCTTTATACCTTCTGCCTCCCCAGTAAAAACAGAAGCAGGGAATAGCGCCATTCAAAATTACTATTAAATTTGAAGTCATTTCTTTATTTTCTCTTAACTGATATTTTGCATGAAATTAATAGTATAGAAATTTAATCAACAGAAGGTGGAGAATCAATACCAGCTGTTGGGATCCTGTGTTTGCTTGGTGTAAGTGAATCTCTGATGAACTCAATTCTGCTCATCAAAAGGTTTTTTGGATTGCATCTTGTAAGTAACTAAAATTAAATGGTATTGAATTTTTACAGCACTTTCCTCACTCTTAGTTAGTTGGGAGAAAATAAAAAATGGGAGTGTCAGAACCATACCCCTCACTATGATTCCCATTTAGAGCACAAGATTATGAGCAAAACTTGAGAATTTAGTGTGCTTTTTAGACAGACTCATGATGGTTAATCAAAGAAGGGCAGATTCTAGGTTATATAATATCTGGTATTTCATTTATTCATTCAGCAAATACTTACTAAAACACCTAATATGTGACAGGCACTGGTGTTGTTTATTAGAGAGACAGACATGAATAAGCTAAGTAAAATTCCCTGCACTCATGGAATTTACCATGGAATGACATGCTTGAACTTGCTATTATTAGCAGAGAGGGGAATCAAGTTTGGATACTGGCAAGATGTTCAGATCTCTTATCTTGTCCTTTTCTGTGCCTTAGCATCCTTTTAATTTTAATTGCAGCCATAAATGCCATCCACACATTTTGCTACTGTTATTCATTCTCTGTTTCTTCATCCAATGGAAGTATGTAAATTATGCATGGGATGTAGTAAAAGGTTATAGTCTAATATTTTCACTGATCAAATTAATTCCTCAAATAAATTTCTACTTTCTTACCTCTTCAATACTTGTTAGCTTTAGATGAGCAATGCCTTCATCTTTGGTAAGAAGAATGCAGTTCCAGGGGGACCATTCCAACGACTTATCCCACCTGACCATGACCAGATCATTGAGATCCTTCCAGGCACTGAGCACTGACTGCGATGCCCAGATGTTCTCTACCAGATACTGAATATCTTGTAGCTGCATGTCAACACAAGTTTGAAAAATAATGTTTTCTTCTAAACATAACATTTCTTTAAGATTATTCTATTACTTGAGGAAATAATCATATTGAGCATATTTTTAAAAGAGAAACTTTACATATGAAGGTTTTAGTGCTTCTTATATCTTCTAATATTTTTAAAGAGTTTATTTATTTATTTGACAGACAGAGATCACAAGTAGGCAGAGAGGCAGGCAGAGAGAGAGAGGGAAGCAGGCTCCCCCTGAGCAGAGAGCCCAATGCGGGGCTCCATCCCAGGACCCTGCCCGGCAGAGAATCCCAGGACCCTGGGATCATGACCTGAGCTGAAGGCAGAGGCTTTAACCCACTGAGCAACCCAGGCGCCCCATATCTTCTAATTTTTCACCAAATCTCTGCTCACTCTCCCAAGCTACATTATCAGTTTCACAGTCAGAGAGACTGCATCTTTAACCCAGAGAAAGATGCATGTATTTCCTCCAGGATGCTAATTTTGCCTTATGTGTATATGGTATTCAGGGCTTCTCAAAATGTATTATTCACCACTATCCTTATCCTAACCCTTATCCTCAAGGTTATTGTAGGCCATTTTTTTTCACTTTACAAATGAAGAAATTGAGATTTCATAAGGATTAAGCAATTTCCTTAGTGTTATTAAAAAGACTTTGCTGTCTTAATGAAAAAAGAAGGAAAATGGGGGGAAATGAAGTAACTATTTAAAAACCTTTTTTTTGTTTATTTGTTTTTTAATCTAAACCATAGTAGCTAAAATTCTTGAAATGGTTTTTTACCCCAAGGTCTTCAGACTTAGAATTGCCAGCTTATACAAGCTTCGCAAAGTATAAGCATAAAGAAAATAACCATTATTTTAAAGATTTTTATTTATTTATTTGACAGACCACAAGTAGGCAGAGAGGCAGGCAAAGAGAGAGAGAGAAGCAGGCTCCCTGCTGAGCAGAGA
>ML108480.1:0-31832 GCA_003697995.1 Taxidea taxus jeffersonii | reverse complement strand
AGGCAGGCAAAGAGAGAGAGAGAAGCAGGCTCCCTGCTGAGCAGAGACCACCCCCCCCCCCGGACCCACCGAGGCAGGGCTCGATCCCAGGACCCTGAGACTATGACCCAAGGCGAAGGCAGAGGCTTAACCCACTGAGCCACCCAGGTGCCCTGAACCATTATTTTTAAAGGTTTCTTTAAAAATAATGGCTTCTTTAAAGCAGGAATCTTTTCTGTAAAATCAGTGAACAAATTTCATCCATGACTGGCAACCCGCACTGATCATACCTGGATCAGGAAAGCAATTTTGGAATCATCTTCATAATCAGCTTCTGAATAGTAGAGCCGCTGAAGTAAACATTTGTACTTCAAAAATGATTCTCGTTGTCGAGTCTCATTGTCAAGGTTAATACAGTGACGACACCGGTATATGCGGTGTAAGGTGGATGAGACGGCAAACTCTGTGGAAGGCAAATAGAGCTGGCAACCGTGGCAAAAGTAAATCTTCTTATAAAACTTCAATGGGTCTTGAGGGACCTAAGTAGTAAAAAAAGAAAAGGAAAAAAGAAAAGAAAAAAAAAGAAAGAAAGAAAGTTACAAAAGTCAGGCCAAACATTATTCAACAGAAGCAATGAGGGCTAACTTATCTTAGAATGAGATTAAAAAGTTGGTTAACTCTTAGTCTTATTTCCCTTAACTTCCTATTCTACACAAAATTTAAATTTCAAGCAGTTTTCATTTATCCTGCCAAAACATAAGAAATTTGTATTATTTCTTAAAAGAATTTACATTTTTTGGTGTCATGCTACATTAATCCTACAGGCTAGATCCACATATAAATAAAAGCCTGCTAAACTAAGTGTTTTTCTCATTTCATTTATCTTAACACTAAATTTGGATTGGCTTAATGACCCATATTCAAAACTTGAAACTCTGTATCATATGGTGGTTCTATTTTTATTTTTTTGAGGAACTTCCATACTGTTTTCTGTAATGGCTGTACCAATTTGAATTTCAGAGAACAGAATACAAGGGTTCCTTTTTCTCCCTATCTTTGCCAACACTTGTTATTTCTTGTCTTTTTGATACTAGCCATTCTGACAGGTATAAGAGGATATCTCATTGTGGTTTTGATTTGCATTTCCCAAAGATTAAGAGTGTGAAACACTTTTTCATGTTCATGTTGGCTATTATATCTTCTTTGAGAAAATGTCTATTGAGGTCTTTTGCCCATTAAGATTTTTTATTTATTTGACAGAGAGAGAGAGATCACAAGTAGGCAGAGCAGCAGGGGGTGAGAGGGAAGCAGGCTCCCCACCAAGCAGAGAGCCCGACACGGGGCTCGATCCCAGGACCCTGAGATCATGACCTGAGCCGAAGGCAGCAGCTTAACCCACTGAACCACCCAAGTGCCCCTCTTTTGCCCATTTTTAAGTTGGGTTAAAATTATTTTGCTGTTGAGTTGTATAAGTGACTTTTTTTTTAAATATTATCTCATCAGATATATGGTTTGCAAATATTTTTTCCCATCCTCTAGGTTACCTTTCATTTTGTTGACTGCTTCCTCTCTGTGCAAAAAGTTTTCAATTTTATAAATCCCATCTATTTTTGCTTCTGTCACCTTTGCTTTTGTTATCATGACCAAAAAATCACTGCTAAGGTCAAGGTCAACAAGATTTTCCCTATATTTCCTTTTAATAGTATTATAGTTTCAGGTCTTATATTTAAATCTTTAACCTATTTTGAGTTGATTTTTGTACGTGGTGTGAGATAAAGGTTGATTTTTTTGCATGTGGCTATTCAGTTTTTTCAACATCATTTAGTAAGGAAACTATCCTTTCTCGATGGTATGTTCTTAACTCCTTTGTGGGTTTGTTTTTGGGCTATTTTGTGGCACTGATCTATGTATCTGTTTTTGTGCCAGTATCATACTGTTGGAACTATATAGCTTTGGAATATACTTTGAAATCAGGAAGCATGATGCCTCCAGCTTTGTTCTTCTTTCTAGAGATTGCTTTGGCTATACAGGATCTTTTGTGGTTCCACACAAATTTTAGGGGTTTTTTTTTTCCATTTCTGTGGGAAATGCCATTGGAATTTTGATAGCGATTGGGCAGAATGTACAGATCACTTTGGGTAGTATGAGCATTTTAACAATATTAATTCTTTGAAAAAGATTTAGTACAAAATAAGTGCCAAAAGCATGATCCATTTTAAAAATGGGTAAATTCAACTTCATTGAAATAAAAAAACATCTGCTCTGTTAAAGATACTGTTAAGAGAATGTGAAGACAAGCTACCGACAGGAAAAATATTTACAAATCATGTATCTTACAAAGGACTTACATATAAAATATACAAGGAATTCTCAAAACTCAGTAAGGAGAAAACAAACAGCTCAATTTTAAGAAGAGGGGTAGTAGGAAAATGTATGTGCAGATATTTCATCAAAAAGTTACATGGATGGTAAAAGATGCACGAAAAGATACTTAATGTTATATGCATTAGGAAATCACAGATTAAAATATAATGGGATACTACTATACATTTATTAGAATTCCAAAATTAAAAGAGACTGGCAATCCCAGCTGCTGACAAGGATGCAGAACTATTGGAACTCTCACATTAGAGATGGAGATGAAACATGGTTCAGCCAGTGTGGAAAAAAAGTTTGGCCATCTCTTATAAAGGTAAATATGCATTTACCAGATGACTCAAAAATCCCACTTCCTATATATTTAATCCAAAACAATCAATTTACACAAAAATTCACAATCAAGTATTTGTAGTGATTTTACTCACAAAAGCCCAACACTAACAAACAGTTCAATGTTCTATAACTGTGAATGGCTAAAAAAGCTCTAGTATACCCAGACAACAAAAATATTACTCAACTCTAACAACAAATTAAGGATACACTCAAAAACATGGGTGAGTATCAAATGTAATATGCTAAAGGAAGGAAGCCTGTTCTCAAAAAGTTACATATAGCAGCAATGGCCACAGCTGCCAGACTGTGGAAAGAACCAAGATGCCCTTCAACGGACAAATGGATAAGGAAGATGTGGTCCATATACACTATGGAGTATTATGCCTCCATCAGAAAGGATGAATACCCAACTTTTGTATCAACATGGATGGGACTGGAAGAGATTATGCTGAGTGAAATAAGTCAAGCAGAGAGAGTCAATTATCATATGCTTTCACTTATTTGTGGAGCATAACAAATAACACAGAGGACATGGGGAGATGGAGAGGAGAAGGGAGTTGAGGGAAATTGGAAGGGGAGTTGAACCATGAGAGACTATGGACTCTGAAAAACAATCTGAGGGTTTTGAAGGAGTGGGAGGTTGGGGGAGCCAGGTGGAGGGTTTTATGGAGGGCACCTATTGCGTGGAGCACTGGGTGTGGTGCATAAACAATGAATTCTGTTACACTGAAAAGAAATTAAATAAATATTTTTTTTTAAAGGTACATATAGTGGGATTCCATTTATATGACACACTGGCTTGGGTATAGCCATAGATATACAATGCAGACCCGTGTCCATCAAGGGTCAGGTTGCCAGGGGAAGAGCAGACTACAAAGGCAGCATGAGGGAACTCGGGGGGAGGAGGCAAGACTATTTCTTATCTCGATTGTGCTATTGATTACATGACTGCGTTTGTCAAAACTGACCCCAAATAGTCAAATTTGTTATGTGAATATGTAGAATATTAAAATCTATTACTGCAAACATAAAAAAGCTGAGTTATGTATATAGAGAACTAGAAGATAGCTTGGGCTAGAACATTAATTTGAATAAGAAATAATATAATGGGCAATTTTTCTCTTGGAGTTTTATTATATTTATATATTTTTTTTAAGATTTTATTTTTAACTAATCTTTCCACCCAACGTGGAGCTCAAACTTATAACCCTGATATCAAGAGTTGCATGTTCTACAGACTGAGGCAGCCATGCACCACTGACTTTTTGTTATATTCTCTTGTGATACAATTAAGTTTTTAAAATCCATTAAAGGGGTAGCTGGGTGGCTCCATCAGTAGAGCATCCCATTCTTGGTTTCTGCTCAGGTCTGATCTCAGGGTTGTATGATTGAGTCCCACATCAAGCTCTGGGCTCAGTGAGAAGCGTGCTTAGGATTCTCTTTCTCCCTCTCCCTCTACTTCTCCCTGTTTGCATGTGCTCTCTCTTTCTTTTGTTCTCTCTAAAAATAAATAAATCTTTAAGAAATAATAAAAATAAAATAAAAAATAAAAATACATTAAAAATAAAATATAAAATTAATTTTATTTTTCTAAAAGTTTTAACTAGGGTGCCTGGGTATCTCAGTTGGTGAAGCGACTGCCTTCGGCTCAGGTCATGATCCTGGAGTCCCATGATTGAGTCTGACAGGGAGTCTGCTTCTCCCTCTGACCCTCCCCCTTTTCATGCTCTCTCATTCTCTCTCTCTCTCTGAAATAAATACATAAAATCTTTAAAAAAAATAAAAGTTTTACCTAAAAATTGAGATTTTACATGAAAAAAAGAGCAAAATACATGTTTAGCTGGCTTAATAAATTACAACTCTAAATATAATTAGAATAAAACACTATTTAGAATTCTTTAGTAAACCACTCCCTTCCAAACTTTACTAAAAGTGTTTTTTGTTTTGTTTTGTTTTAGATTTTTTTTTTTTTTTTTAGATTCCATTTATTTATTAGTTAGAGAGAGAGCGAGCACAGGCAGACAGAGAGGCAGGCAGAGGCAGAGGGAGAAGCAGGCTCCCTGCCAAGCAAGGAGCCCGATGTGGGACTCGATCCCAAGACGCTGGGATCATGACCTGAGCCGAAGGCAGCCGCTTAACCAACTGAGCCACCCAGGCGTCCCTAAAAGTGTTTTAAATAGTTTTGGACAGTGAGAAGGCAGTAAGATACTTTCCTTGGCTCTAGACAGCAAAATCCTCATAGAGGCCTAAGCATGTTGGAGTTGGAAATGGTAGTTTAATTCAAATACATGTTACACTTCGAAGTTCTCTCAGGATATCTACACAGATATGTTCAGTCATAACTATGACTAAGCAATAAATCTTATAAGGAAATACAAACAAGGCACATGTAGAATCTCAGAAATGAAAAGTTTAACTCTCTCTGAGGCCTCATGAAGGAAGCGACCCATGAATTAAATGTCAGAAAATGAACAAGAGTTAGCTGAGTGAAGTAGAGGACAGCATTCCAGGTGGAAATAACAGTATGTTCAAAAGCATGATAGTGTGAGAGAATAGGATTGCTCAGTGTAATATTCAGTTTGGTTCAGAGTGGGGAAGAATTCAAACTTAAAAATACAGACACAGAAGAAATTAAATGACTATGTTTAATTTATTGACATAAAAAACAATCATTCAAAAGAGATTTCACCAACAAGATGGTCTTCCACATGGACCCCAAGTAAAGCATTAAAACAAAATTCGAAATGTACTTCAATTTACTATGGCATATCTCAGAATTCTGAGAAAGGAATACAGGAAAAAAAGTAGAGTACCTTAAGATGTCTTGCAACTTCCGGATTAAACAGAGGTGTTTTGATGTAATGAAAAAAGAGTGTTGCAATTCTTTTTCTGAGTCCTTCAAGATTACGATGTTTGACTCCTCTCATCATAAGGTCCACCTCTCTGTCAATCAATTCTAGAATTTCCTGAGTCAGTTTACATTCATGTTCCTATATAAAACACAAACATATTCAGCACAGAATTTTTAAAGTCACTAAGTTAGTTTTCGAAATTACCACCAAACTGAAAACTATATTCTAAAATAAATTCCAAAAGAAACTGGTAGGAGTATAAATTGGTTCAAATAACTTGGAAAAAAACTTGGCTTTATCTAGTAGAGCTTCAGATATGCGTAATCTGCAATCTACCAATTCCCCTCTTAGGTGCTTTAGAGAAATGTGCATATAGAATCATTGTTCACAATAATTCAAAATTAGAAACAACCAAAAATCCACAAATAAATTGATGACATAAATAAGTGATGGCTTATTCGTAGAATATGTATACTGATAGACTATCACATGTATGGAAATGAATACACTACAGTTATATAAAATAACAAACAAATCTTACAAATTAATGTTGTTGAGCAAAACAGCAAGGTACAAGATAATACAGTATCATTCCATTTAAATAAAAATCCAAAAATAAGCAACACTAAACTATATTATTTAAAGATATATGTAGATATATAGATATATACATACATACATATATACATCATACATAGGTGGTAAAAATATAAAGAGAATCAAGGAAATGACTGCTGTGAAAGTCAATATTCTAGGGGATGAGAGGTGAACTGGGATTTCAAAGAGAAAGAGGGATACTCACAATGTTGGCAATGTCCTGTTCTGGGGTCAGAGATAGGTTACATGGTTGATGACTTCATATTTGTTAAATTGTATATATATGTATATTTTACACATTTTTTATGAAAATCTGTATAATTTACAATAAGTTTTTAATAAAGTCACAGAAATGAGTGTGGTTGAAAAGGAAAACCCCAAGTAGGAGTCAGGTGATTAAGGTAGGATCTATGAGTAGTAAAACAGAAGTATGTTGCTCCAACTGCTCAAGAGAGGATTAAAAAAAACACAGTTTGAATGAGGAATCAGAACGTGAAATCAGTGTAACTGTAAAATAATGTTCTTCTGTACTTTTTAATACATTCTTGATAAAGCTAACTCAAGAGTCTATATCAGGGGTCTTTGACCATAAGGCATATTACAATGACCTAGGAGAGATTTTTAAAGGTTTTAACATTGCCCTCACACTTGAGGATCTAATTTAACTTCTCTGAAATGGGGCCTAGATATTATCCCTTATTCATTGATTCTCATATTCTGTCTCTTTCAATCTCTCTCCTGTCTCTGTGAATCTTGCTCTTTCTTTCAAGCTCTCCAGACGATTCTACCGTGTACTCAGGTTTAAGATTCACTGGTTTCTCTTAGTAATTGTCATCAAAGTAATCCTATAATTCATCAAGGGCTCCCTATTTGTAAGCACTGAGATATATAGATTATATTTACTTATATTTTATAAATATATATGTACACATATATACACACACATATATCCTCTAAGCAACTAATTCTATAAATGATGAAACTGATTTTCAGAAATATTAAATAACTTATCTAATATTATATAGCCATAATGAATAGATCCAGAATTTGAGTCATGCTTAAAGGCCTTAATCCTCTATCAAAATATTGTTAAATAAATATACAGGTAGATATACTAGGTTAAACATATTGTTTAAAATAGGCAATTTATTTTTATAAGCCTACCCTTTTTTTTTTTTTCTAAGATTTCATTTATTTATTTGACAGAGAGAGAGATCACAAGTAGGCAGAGAAGCAGGCAGAGAGAGGGGGAAGCAGGCTCCCCGCTAAGCAGAGAGCCCAATGCGGGGCTCGAACCCAGGACCCTGAGATCATGACCTGAGCCGAAGGCAGCGGCTTAATCCACTGAGCCACCCAGGCACCCCTTGTTTTCTTTTTATATATTCTTATTGTTATTAACCAATTTATGTTCCTAAATATGTCAGTTAGGAGGATTTCTAACTGTATTCCCTACCTGCACTCTTTTTTCCAATCTGGCTTTTTATACTGCCCAACATGGATATCACGCTCATTTCCAACCTCTGGACCTACTGCTTCTTCCTAACTATCTCTATCTTCCAATGTTAGTTACTACACAAACATCTTTTCTTTTTATATGTTTTTTTTTTAAGATTTTATTTATTTATTAGTTAGAGAGAGAGAGCGAGCACAGGCAGACAGAGAGGCAGGCAGAGGCAGAGGGAGGAGCAGGCTCCCTGGCGAGCAAGGAGCCCGATGTGGGACTCGATCCCAGGACGCTGGGATCATGACCTGAGCCAAAGGCAGCTGCTTAACCAACTGAGCCACCCAGGCGTAACCTACACAAATATCTTTAAAAAGGTAATCTAGAACAAAGGCAGTCAATGCCTAATTGAATCAATGTATTTGTTCTCAAGATGAGAAGAAATGGGGGCACCTGGGTGGCTCAGCTGGTTAAGTATCTGCCTTCAGCTCAGGTTATGACCTCGGAGTCCCGGGATAGAGCCCCACGTTGGGAAATCTGCTTCTCCCTCTCCCTCTGCTGCTTCCCTCCACTCCTGCTCTCTCTCTCAAATAAATAAATAAAATCGTAAAAGAATAAAATAAGGGGCGCCTGGGTGGCTCAGTGGGTTAAGCCTCTGCCTTTGGCTCAGGTCATGATCCCAGGGTCCTGGGATCAAGCCCCACATCGGGCTCTCTGTTCAGCGGGGAGCCTGCTTCCTCCTCTCTCTCTGCCTCCCTCTCTGCCTACTTGTGATCTATCTGCCAAATAAATAAGTAAATAAATCAATCTTTTAAAAAAAATAATAAAAAGATGGGGAGAAATACAAGAGATCTATGGAGACTTACTTTCCACCAAGAACCACTTAAGACATTAAAGTTTCTTAAATCAATAAAGAGAAAAAAATTAAAATATTCTAATGCTGCTTTAAAACTGCAAAAATAAAATTTTCACTGAAAAGTGTCAAAATATATAGACAATTGCTGTTTTATTGAACTGAACTGAGTATTAATCCCCATGTATTTGCATCCACTGCATAGATATGGGTATATTTATGTTTAGAATATTCATTTTGCTACATTTATATTTATTACATATCATAATATATAGTTTGAGAACTTTTAGATAAATATTAATGCATAAACCACATCCTCCCCAAAGTATACCAAAACAATATAGCTGTTGACAAAATAAATTCATATATATAAACATTGATTAATCATCTTTATAATTGAAACAAAATAGTTTATTGTAGTATTCATTTTTTAAAAATTGATAGTAATACCTCAAAACTAAGAGAAAGTTAATGTACCTTCACAGTATGTTTAAGCGTTAGGAGTACATCCAGCCTTTCATCTTGAGAGATATTTTTCAGCAGAATGCATTTATAGATGTTCTGCAGCTCTCTGGCTCTGATGGTGAACTGTGTATCCATCTCAATTATTTTGCCACTCAATGTTCTCCATACCTTTGGGGCTGAACACTTAAAAATAATATTATGTTTATAATTATCAGTTAATGAAAGGTTAAAAAATGTTTACTTCTACTTAAAAGTTAAAAAAATGTTACTTCTACTAAAAGCTAAGTTAGTATCATATGCTTTATGAATAAAAGTATCACTAAAGTTGAGGAAATTAATTGGGGAATTTGTAGACCATGGGAAAGTAAAACATTTTAGGAAAAAAAAAATAAAAGAGCTATTCAGTCTGCTGAAGTGCAAACATTTCTACAGGATTCGGAATTTGCTACTAGTTTATACTAATTAGTATGTCGAATGGCTTAATGGGTATACGGAATAACTCATTACCCTTTGGGAAAAGGCATGCTATTTGGAATGTTTAAAAATATGATCTGCTTGGTTCAATTACACTGATTTATAGAAATGTGTCTTGATCATGCTTTGCCAATTGAAAACAACGTTTGAGGAGCAATGGTTACATCCTCAAAGCATTAGACCTACAGATACTACAAAACAGGACTCTGTGAGTTAAGGTTTTGTTTACCACAACCTAAATCTATAACAAGTTCACAGTGCCTTACAAAGCAGATGTCCTGGTCAAACCGCTATATTTAGCTATCTTAGCAGTGCTGTGGTCCCAGCTGATGGCCAAGATTCTCACTCCCTATTTCCAAATCTGGATTGGTGCCTCCCAACCTAGCCCACCCCAGGAACAGAGGGTTAAAAGCGGCCTTCACTTGTCCTGAAACTCATCTGCGGACTCTTGGGCTAAGAATTCAGGAGATGGGAGTGTGGATTAAGACACCAGAGACACAACTGCATTCTTTAATGAAGATTAAGTCTGTGTTTGACACTGCTCCTGTTCCTTCTTATTGAGACTTTAAGAAAAGATGCATTTACCTAGAAATTTCACAGTGAAACTCACTATTTTCTCCTTTCCTTTGTGGTATAGAGCTGTTCAATTTCTTTCCCTGATGTTAATCTATCAGAAACAAGGCTATTTTGATGATGACTATTAATTGTCCAAATGCTGAATTTTTTATAGGCTGAATGGTAATTGCTTTGGAGACCTGCAGTCCAATTTATGCCATACTTGAAGCCATTTAAATCTTAGATTTGATACAATTTAAAGTTTAAATAGAAGCCCACATATAGGAACAAGTCATCAGGAATGCAGACTAGCCAAATAGAGAAATAATATAAGGTTGTATTTAGAATGACAGTATTATGAGGAATTTTTAGTTGCAGACTTAAATTACTTTTTTTTTTTGCATTTCATATTAGCTAAATTGCATTGAAAACTGAAAAGAACCATTTAAAAACAACTTTAGGGGTGCCTGGGTGGCTCAGTGGGTTAAAGCCTCTGCTTTCAGCTCAGGTCGTGATCCCAGGATCCTGGGATTCTCTGCCGGGGCAGGGTCTGGCGGTCCAGGGGAGCCAGGCCTTAGTGTCAGCGGGGTCCTCTAGGAAGCCACCACCAAAATGGAGTTAGAAGTGCAAGAGATGTGGTGGAGGAATGCCTGTGGAAGATAGAGGAGGTAGGGAAGAAGCAGGATTGGGCAGGGAAAGCCTCCAGACTGTTGCAAGTCTGACATCTATGAGGAGAGACTAGAAGGGAAGGAGAGCTGGGTAAGAGCGTCACACCTTGGTGCCAGTCTGAGCAGATCTCAGCCAGCCAACGGGGAGCTCTGGGGCAAAGACTGCCCATGGAAGAGCCCCAGCTGGGCAGACACAGGCAGGCCCGAGTGCCCTGGCTGTGCCCTGCCATTGGTTGGGGGCTGCCCAGGAGGACAGTGGCATCCACCCCGATGTTGTTACAGATGCTGAAGTTGCTGCAGCTAGTGCTGCCACATCTGGGAATTTATCCACCCATTTGGCCGGGGCAGCCCCCGCCGCAGATCAGAAGAAGAAACTCAGTGGGCAGATGGAGTCTGAAAGCTGGGAGGAAGCACAGAAGGCAGTCTTCTTCCAGAGATCCCGGGGCTGAGGAGTAGGAATCTGAGTACAGGTCTATCCCTCATAAGACTACCAGGTAGGGGTTCAAACCCAAGTATTTGTGGCATAAATGAAGCCCAGTCCCAGGTCTAAGGGAATAAATACTGAGAAACAACAGTGTTTCAAACTAGACATCTCAGAGGCCATTGGTGGCTCAGTTGGTTAACCATTTGACTTCGGTTCAGGTCATGATCTCAGGGTCTTGGAATCGAGCCCTGTGTGGGGCTCTCTGCTCAGTGGGGAGTCTGGGGCTCTCTGCTCAGCAGGGGGCCTATTTACCTTCCTGTCTCTCTCTGCCTGCCTGTCTGCCTACTTGTGATCTCTCTCTGTCAAATAAATAAATAAAATCTTAAAAGAAAATAGTAATAAAAAATAAAAACTTTATTTGATATGTTTTCAAAGGAATGGCAGCATTTTCAGATCAAAGCCAAAATAAATGCTGTTCAGAGCTAGGAATTTTCATCAGAAACTTTAGATTCCAGTTCTAGTTTTAATTCAGCAAATGAGAAGCTGTAAGCCTATAATAAATCTATATTCTTAGGGCATAAACCTAATATTAAATAAGGTACTACAATTTAGCAGACTGATAGAATTAACTCAAATTTATAATGAATTATAAAAGGGAAATAGCTTAGTAGGAAAATATCTTATAGAGGCACCTGGGTGACTGAGTCAGTTGAGAGTCTGCCTTCAGCTCAGGTCATGATCCTGGGGTTCTTGGATCAAGCTCTTCTGAGACCCTCGTCAGCAAGGAGTCTGCTTCTCCCTTTCCCTCTGCCCCTCCCCCTGCTCATGTGCTCTCTCTCTCTGTCCTGCTCTCTCTAACTAAAAAAAACAAGAACAACAACAAAAAAAAACTTTAAAAAAAGAAAATATTTTGTCACTTAATTATTATCACTTAGAAATAAATAAATATATATATTGTTTTAAATAGATATAGCCTTGTTTGGGGTAGGCCTTAGAGTGTTACTAAAGTTTAATGTTTGTTTCAAGGCTATTTTAAAAGTTTTAAGGAATAAGCAATCTTGGGCTAAGCTTCATATTGTGGTATTTTAAAGTCTAAGTAATACCTTAATCTTTCCATGCAATTTTCTTCTATTAAATGCAATTTCCTTTCTTTCAGCAATGTGGACAATACCCTTTGCTCTGCAGGCAGTAACTTACTTCATTTGTAATAATGCAAGCATACCTACCTTTTAATGAAATGCCTAGTTCATCAACTAAATTGTGTTTTAGCTGGTAAGACTGATTTAACTCCACCTCCCCTCCAAGATTTTAGCCCTATATAATATGGTATGATATGGTAATATCTTGGATTTTTTCCAAATATATTCAGTATCCAAATCCTTCCCACCCTCCAAGTTTTAATTCAAACCCTACTTTTTCCATAAAAATTCTTAACTACTATGTTTTGAACCAATGACATTGCTGGTATCTGAAGGGCTATTGTGAATACATTTGCTATTTGTGAACACACACATGCACACACACACAAGTATGCAGTGTCTCTATCTCAATCACTCAGGGCAATGAAATTTAAATCCAAATTGTTCTATAGTTATCTTGTTTGTTAATTTTATTTCTCCCAAAAGATTATAAGAAATAAATCTCTCACATAGGTCTGTATATCTGATAGGGCCTACCGTACTCATTCATTCATTCAACAAATATTTGTTGTGTTTACCATATATTAGTCAGTGTACTAGGCAGAGTAAATAAAATAATATACTGACTTCAAGAACTCTCAAATCCAATAATATATAAAGATAAGAAAACAAGTACTTAAAATAAAGGGTGATTATGCTTGATGATTGCAGGTAAATAGGAAACTAACCACAGGTTGCCATGAAGCAATTACTTGGTGAAAAGAAAACTGCATCCAAGATAAAGCCTGAAGAATAACCAAGAGTTAGCCAGAGTAAAGGGAACTGAGCGATATAATCAAGAATCCTAGATTTGAAGTTTGAGTTTCTCTAGTTAGCAGTAAAAGATAGAAAAAAATTCTGTTTGACAAAGCTGTTTTTACACTTGGATATATTTCTGCCAACACTGATAACTTGGTCTTCATTCAAGTCTAAACTTTGACTTCAGGCCTTAAGGTATTTTTTTTTAACTCTGACACAGAAAAATGCATCAACCGTGCTTGTTTCTCTTTCCTATTTTCTTTTTTCTTTGAATGCTTTGGCTGTAATAAGAGATGTACAACAATCATGTTCCTAAATTGCTTTGGAAAACAGGAGCGTAATAAATTCCATTAAGCTGCCAACAATTGAGACAGGGCAGACTCCAGAGGAGAGAAACAGAAGAACAGCAGGAAGACACATTTCAAGGAAGGGAAGGTGGAGAGATGACAAAAACCTTGAGAGCAGCAGGCTTTCACAGAAGAGGAGAAATGACTGCACTGGGAGAGGAGGGCTTTCTTCCTCCTAAATTAATACTCAGGTCCACAAGGCACAAATTAAGAATAACCCTAACCCCCCAAAAGCTACTGCGTAGTGATCAACTTTTCTTTTACAACAGCTAAGGGGTTTTGTTCATACACAGAGAATACCCCTGTGAACTACAGTGCTCAGAGAGAAGCAAAAATCGGTTGCATTTTTCTATCTCATTAGCTGTTGGGCACCAGAGTGTGGGGAAGAAAAAAACATTTAAATGACAGAGCTCACAAGGACTGCAGTTTTTTTTTTAGCTCGTGACTATGAGAACTGGTATATAAATCAAAGAAATAAATGGCCTTGACTCTAGAGAAAATGTCCTAAAGAAATTCAAATTGTCTCTTTAACACAGTTTGGCTGAAGAGAACCCAAGATACACTAGAAACTGGCTGATGGTTTTTTATTTGAATTTCTTGGCCTTTTTTTCATCTCTGTTGGCTTGTGAGTTTCTAACATTAGATAATCTGCTGCCAAGGTCAATGTTTGATGTGTTAAAATTACAGATTACTTAACTAATACTTCAAAAAAATCTTTAGATTAAGCCTTTTATGGAGAATGAAGACTTAGTGTGAATCCATAATAGCTGATTAGTTTAATGCCTTGATTGGACTACTGGAAATAACAGCATTCATTACTCAGAAATTCTATGCGCAGGATAAGAGGATTAAAAATAAAATATTAGTTCAGTAAACACGTAATATTTAAATACAATGAAGTTAAACTAAAACCAAACAAAATTTTATTCTCCAAAGTTATTTCCAAATTATAGGAAAATAAATATTGTCGTTATATGTCATGGGGCTAAATGTGGATTTTAAAGTCTGCATTATAGCTCTGATCATTGGTTTTGACATTTGAAAAACTTTGACATTGATTAGTTTCAGGTATTAATTAATTATAAGCTACTTTTTCTTAGTAATTAAAAAAAACCCAAACTGCAGGTTAATAAGTTACTTCAAGTTTTATGAAATCAGCACTATCTTAGAGACAGTGCTAGGTATGGGGGAGGGAAGAGGTAGACAAGCCTAAAGAGGAGTAGATACTGCAGAAGTATTTCCAAGGAAAGACTATAAAATCTATCTCTATTGGTCTTTTTTTAAAGATTTTATTTATTTATTTGACAGAGAGAGATACAGCGAGTCAGGGAACACAAGCAGGGGGGAATGGGAGATGGAGAAGCCAACTCCCCACCCAGCAGGAAGCCAAAGTTGGGGTTCAGCCCAGGACCCCGGGATCATGACCTGAGCTGAAGGCAGATATGTAACACACTTAAGACCGAGCCACCCACAGGGCCCTGGGTGGCTCAGTGGGTTAAAGACCCACCCAGGCACCCCTAACTCCATTGTTTTCTATGATGTTTAGTATGGCATCCTATACAAAAAAGTGATTTAAATGAATTTAAATAGAATAACAAAGATTTTATAATTTACCATAACAGGTTAAAAGTAGGCCAAAGTCACTGTTAGTCAATATTTTTAAGGACTAGACTAATTAAGCTATGTAATCGATTAGGATCAACTTCAAGCGTAGCAGTGCCAACCTGTGGATGTGTTTTCCTTACCCTGAACAATATTTTGGTCAAAACTAAGATAAAATTCCCTTGTATCAACTAAAATGTCCATTTCCTTTAAATCTTAGCCTGAGGATTGGTGAGATTAACTGGTTTATCAGCTGAGGTAACTGTGAATTTAGAATTCAAATTCTAAAACCTGTGACTCACAAAAAACCTTTCCCTTGATTTCTACAAGTTTTTATGGCTAATTTTTCCCTTTTTCTTTCAATCTTCTGGCCTTGCTTGCATCCTTTCGTGTTGTCCTGAATCGGTGTGGACACTAAGCCCCAATCATTTCTCTTGTTTCGCCTCCTCTTACACCCCCCCCCCAAAAAAATTATCTTGCCCTTAATCATTTATTTAGTAAAAAGTCACAAGGAGCCACATTGTGCCCCCATTGCCTTCCAACTGTCTTCCTCACTCGACTTTCTCTTTTTCTCTTCTGGCAACACTCAAAAGACTTCCATCTTTTTGGCAATTCTTTCTACACTCAGGATCCTGCACGGTCTCAGTTTCTACCACAAAAACTTAACAGTTTTTACAATTAAAAAAACAAAAACAAAAACAAAGACCACATCCTTCTTCCTCATGAAAATTTTTGTGAACAAAATTTCTCCACCTCATTTTTTTTTTTTTGGTGAGATTTCAAGACCTTTGTAGAGTGCTACACTTCATGAGAAAGAGCAGTGGGCATCAACTGGCTCCAGAGTCAATATTATATGTGGGAACTTGACCTACTTTTGAACTCTTTATAATTCAAAAAAGGTTTAGAGACAATGTTAGGCCTGGGGTGGTAAGGCAGGGTGGGGGGCTGGGGTATAAAGGCATAAGTAGGATAGATACTGTATAAGTATTAACAAGAAGAATTTAAAGTAGTTTATAGGAAACAAAGCATCAGAGAAAGCCTAATTAGGAACTCCTATAGAAGTTCTAGCCTCAAATGAGGAAGGGTAGGTGCCACTCACCCTCCCTGTCCACTGCACTTCAGAGGCCCCCAGCTCCTTCAAACATTCTGGGTCTCTGCTGCCCTATGGCCATGCTATCCTCGGTAAGGTTAACAATCACCTGGTGGTGAAGCCGGATTCAAGATAAAGAAACTTGCTAAAGGAATAAGTTTAGTTTGAAATTTGGCTGGAAAAATATGAATATTATGCTTCCATCTTTTCTAGAATGAAGATGTTCAAGAATCTGAAATGACAGTGTCTACAGTGCCTAATTTCTTGATAACTCCTGAAATATGAAATTACACAACCATTATTTCTGTCCCTTTGTTTTCCTCCCTGCCTTCCTCCACAAGCATTTAGTAAAACTCAACGATAAGCAATGATAAGGATGATAGGATACGAGGATACAGAGATAAAGACTGCTCTTGGTTAAGAAACTCAGTATCTAAGAATGATTCACAGATGTAAATACAGATATGTAAGTAGATATAACAAAAACTGACCACTATGTACTAAAACAAAAGTGAAACAGGGTCTAAGGAAAGTGTATAGTACAGGCTAGAGCAGTACGATCAGCAGATCCCTTCTGGGAGAAGGGGCATATGAGCTTGTTTTGAAGGGTATGTAGCTAACTAGCTACTAAGCAAGGAGGGTAAGGATGTTCTGCATAGAGGCAACACTAGAGGCAGAAGCATGGAAGAAAGCACGTGGTCTTTCTGAGGCTGTGCAAGTGAATGAGCACAGCTGGAGGAGTGTAGTTATAGTGTGTGAGGAGAGATGACAGTGAGACAATAGCAGGACAGGTGAGGTGTGCTGAGGATCGATGGGGAAAATCCTTGCTCCCTGAGGACAGTAAGGAGGGGCAGGAGCAGAGCTGTGTGTAGTGAGGTCACTAGGGCAGCGGTCTGGATGACAGGAGGGTGCTGCGAGGTGAGCCTGGAAGCTGAGGCAAATTTGGAGACGTAACATGATCCAAATGAGAAGGAAATCCACATTCAACTGAATCACTGTCAAGCTCACACACACACACCACAAGACCTCTCATGACCGCCTCTGAGGGGACACAGGGGAGCAAAAGAAAGGAACTGCTCCACTGCATTTCTTCAGAAGCCTCCCATCCTTTCATTTTCCAGCAGGATCACAAGGCATTCCAACAAGATTCAGATTAGCTGTGGTTCAAGTCTTCCCCTGCCTGGCCTGTTCAGGTACAGGCAAGATCATCAGGGTGCTATGGCAGAGCCATTTCCCTATATGCAGTAGTAGTGGCTTTGAAAAGATAGAAACAAAGGACTGAGAAGATGAGAAGATCATTAAAGTAATAAAACAAGCTGGTTGGTGGTTGGATGGGATGTCAAGAGTAATGCCCAGGTGTCTGCCTGAAGCAAATGCATAGATGATGAAACATCCATGAAGACAGATTATGTGAGTGCTACAAAACAGGATCAGTTTGGACATGAGGAACCAGTGATATGGTTTAATTTCAGTGTTGACATGTCAACTTAAGGTGTATTCTTGGGACACCCAGAGAGCAATAACAATAGGCAACTGGATATATGACTTGGAAGCTCCTAAGAGAAGTCTGGTTTGGACCTGCAGGGAGTTCCAGCCTGTAGGTCGTAGTTAAAGCCACAAGAAAAATTGAGATCAAACAGGAAATGTATTAGTAAAATGAGAGAGCGTTTATTGTATCAAAAAAACAAGTTTTTTAAGAATGAATGTTCTCAAATAACAAGAAGCATACAACTAGAATCACTACAGGCAAAGATCTTGAAGAACTCTATCTCTTTTCTTCTTGAGTCTGGAATGGCTTTTAATTGTTGGGAAAGATCAGATTTACAAAAGGAGATGGGTCACTATGGAAACCTGCTAGGCAATCAATATCAAATAGGCCATTTCAACGTGAAAAGATAATTAGTTTTTCCCTTAAGTGTATTTTTTTAATAATCATATATGCTTTTGATCAGAAAGTTCTAGTCCGTTAATGACCTGGTGAGCAAAAGCAAAAACACAAATCTCTTTTCCCCAGGTTGCTTTCTATAAGACATCCCAAACCCAGACATTTTGTGACTTCAGTAACTCTCCATTTCATCAGGGTGTGCAATTCATCTAACTTCCAGAGCCAGCCTAAAGCTAAATGAACAGTCACAAGGAAGGTATCATTATTTTTCCCTTCATGGCCAAAACCTTTTAGTTAAGAACATATTAATTTCATGTTAATTGTCAACTATTAGTCTAGGCCACAGCTAAAAGTCTAAAGCTGTATCAGAAAAAAGAAAGACACACGCACAAATTTTAAACATGCAAATTTGTACAATGTAAGTCTCTTCTTTAGTTTATTATTCTGCATTTTTAAACTCAGGATACATTCTTATTAAAATAGTTGTTACTTTACTAACCTTATCCAAAAAAGCTTGTATCGATGCTTCCCGGTTTGCCATATATGCAATGTATCTATGCCTCCCAATGGAAGCAATTATCTGGGTCTCTTTCTCCAGAAGTTCACAGAGAGCAGCTTTCCTTTCAGCTCCAGTGAAAGACTGGTTAATGCGTACAAATTCTTCTTGCTTCCAGACTAGAAGAATAACATGAAAAACTCTTGAGTTTTTAAAATCCCACATCTTTTCAGAACATTTTTTTACCTCATATCCTGACAAGCAGTATTTTATTTGTATGTCAATTTAAATAAAATTATACATGAATATAAGCATTCATATTGTACACCTGACATACAAAAAAATAGGATAAAATGGAAGCTGAGAAACTTAGAGCAATAAAATTAGAGTCAAATAAAGGGAAGACGAAGGAAATCAGCCCAGATAATGTTACATCATGCCTCCAAGTAACCGCATGCTCTCCCCAGGATTGAAAAATATACGGTTTGGGTTTGTAGCAGCCATGAACATGTACTACTCAGACCCCCCTTCAAGAATACATGTTTTTGCCAACTAAGCCAAATAAGTCAGTCAGAAAGACAAATACCATACGATCTCACTCATATGTGGAATTTAAGAAACGAAACAAACAAACAAAGAGGGGGGGAAAAGAGAGAAGGGCAAACCAAGACACAGACTCGTAACTCTAGAGAACAAACTGATGGCTACCAGAGAGAAGGTGGGTGGGAGGAGGGGAAACAGGTGATGGGGATTAAAGCATACACTTTTTGGGGTGCCTTGTGGGCTCATTCGGTGGAGCCTGTAACTGTTGATCTTGGGGTTGTGAGATTGAGTGCCACCTTGGGTATAGAGCTTATTCAGAAAAAAAAAAAGAAAAAAGAAAAATAAAAAATGATTAAAAAAAATAATAATAATTTCCCTCAGGAAGATAACGCCCCAAAAGAAGATATACAGAGGGTAACATGTTATTTCCTTCCCATGTATATGTATATAAATATATAAATGTGGTTAATATTTTAATATATTATATATTATTATATTTAATATATTTCCCATATATATGTGTGTGTGTGTATATATATACATATATATGTATATATATATAAATGTGTTTAGTGTTCTGATATATGTGAAAATACCTATCACTGAATTGTTTTTTACGTTTCCAGCTAAATTCCATCGGACTCAAATTTCTTAATCTTAAAACTAATGATTATTATTTTTTTAAAGATTTATGTATTTATTTTGGGGGCACCTGGGCGACTCAGGTTGAGAAGCTGGCTCTTGATTTCGGCTCAGGTCAAGATCTCAGGGTCCTGGGATCAAGCCCCACAAGGGGCTCTGAGCTCAGTCAGGAGTCAGCTTGAGATTCCCTCTCTCCCTCTGTCCCTACCCCCACTCATGTTCTCTCTCTTTCTCTCTAAAATAAATTGTTGTTTCTGGCCTTCTGTTATAACCACTGCCTTTGATAATATCTAGTTTCAAAGTTTTATCAAACTATTTCTTCTTTCTCTCAACTTTCCATTTGAAATCATCCTGATCAGGCCAAGGACATGCCACTGATATTCTTTATAAGAATCCACTCTGTCTCTTACCAGGAATACATTATTCAGACACTGTACAGCTTCATCTGTTCAAAATGAAAATTTTTAAATGTAAAAGCTAAATTGTCTTCAGCAAAAGCGTTGCAAATTTAAGGCCTAAATTGTTATGAAAGTCCAGAAAATCTATGATTGATGAGTTTATCCTTAAAGAGTAGTTCTATTGGGGCACCTGGGGTGGCTCAGTGGGTTAAAGCCTCTGCTTTCGGCTCGGGTCATGATCCCGGGGTCCTGGGGTTGAGCCCCAAATCGGGCTCTCTGCTCAGCGGGGGGCCTGCTTCCTCCTCCCTCTCTCTGCCTGCCTCTCTGCCTACTTGTGATCTCTGTCAAATAAATAAATAAAATCTTAAAAAAAAAAAGAGTAGTTCTATCAACCAAAAGAACTTTTAAAAATTTGACAAAATCCACATATCCCAAGGCAGTATATGAATGAAAAGAAAAACTGCTTGCTTGTGGAAATAATAACTGAGAATATTTATCTCGTGGGATTATACAGATGTTCCCAGAAAGCAAATAAAAATTGAATAAGTAAGCCTATTTTACTTCCAGTTTTACATTAGAAACCTTTGGGACCAATAATAAATTTAGGCCACTAGGATATTACTTAAGCTATCCCACCAACCTCAAATAGCAATATACTACTCTCCTAAGATGAATACTTAAGTCCTGGTGCATATATATATATATATATTCTCAAATTCATTTATATTCATATATATTCAGACTTCACATTTTGCTTAAATTATTAGTATGATTTTTTAAAAGGGAACAATCCAGTGAAGCTAATTAGAAATTAAAATAACAGGCTTTAACTCCAACAAAATTCTCCATTAGATGAACAACCTCCTGTAAATTTATAGTAAGGAATGGAACATGACATCAGAGAAATACCAAGTCCCAACTACCAATAAGGAATAGAAATACACAGGAATCAGGAGTAGATGGACAAAACTTATTTCATTTCTGAATTCACAGTTTCCAGACCTATACAGAAAAAAACATTGACGAAAACAAAAGAGATTCTGCCCCCTTTCATAAAACATATGTTCCATGGGGACGATGATAATAAAAACAAAAACAAAACTGGAATACTGAATACTGCCATAACAAAGTATCATACATTGGGTGGCTTAAAAAACAGAAATTTATTTATGTCCTCACAATTCTGGAAGACAGAAATTCAAAATCAAGGTGATGGCAGGGTTAGTTTCTTCTGAGGGCCTCTCTCCTGGTCTAAAGGGACACCATCCTCCAAAGTCTCTACATGATCTTGTGTGTGTGTGTGTGTGGTGTATCTGTCTGTCTGTCTGTCTCCTAATCTCCTCTCCTTATAAGGACATCAATCATACTGGTTAGGGCTCATCCATATGACCTTATTTTTTTCCAAATTACTTTTTCAAAGGTCCTGTCTCCAAATTCAGCTATATTTTGAGGTACTAGGGGTTAGGACTTCAAAATATGAATTTTGGAGGAACACAATTCAGTACATAACAGATGTCAATAGCCACCAATATTTTTAAAGAAAAAGATATTAAAGGAACTAGTTCATTTGAAAGAATATATTTATTTTATCTCCTTAATTTATCTTCTTGGATAAATCATCCAATTTCCAGGGTCTGAAGTTCAACTATGAAATGACAGGTTAGTCCTAAAGTCTGTACACATTCTAAAATTTCTGAGATCTAAACTTGCAATTTCCAAATAAGAAATAGCAGAATATACAAGATTTTGTCCACCACTAGCCGTTTATAATCTGCTTTTTAAAATCCTCATTCAGACTGAAAGCCTAAATGGAGAGAACCAAGAAAGATTCAGAGAACGCCCAGAGCCAGATTACATCAATGGACTCCAGAAGCTAGAAGTCAAGATAGATTGAGATCAAGAAATAATAATTAAAGAAGAGTCAGAAAATGCCATCAGCACAAGTTAAAACAAGGCAAAGGGTTAGCAGCTTCAATTCAACAAATATTTACTACATAAAATGAGCAAGGGTCTTATCAGGCACCCTCGGTACAAATGTAGACAGTTAAAGTGGTGTTTACAGAGAATCATGGACAAGGAAAACAGGCTCTGGGCCTAATTCATGCTGTCAAGAGAAGTTTCCTAAAGATAAATGATCCCTATGCTGAAGTAAGAGTGGCAATTCAGATCAATGAAAGGAGTCACCTTCAACATACTGGTATAAGAAAAAGAAAAAAAACATAAAAATAAAACAGTGTTGCCTGAAAATGGTCTTGACTTTGATCCATTACATTATCTTATATACTTAAATTCATTTTCTTAAATTGACATATTTTGCTTTTATTACTGAGGGACATATTACCCAAAGGAAAAATAATTAGGGGCTGTAATTCAAACTATGCAATTGCCACTAGGAGCCACAAGAGGGCAGCAGTTTCAAAGACAACAACAAAACAACTTCTAAATTATTAAGTTTCAATTTAGAATTTCAGGGCTGGAAGAAAACTAAGAAATGCTTCTTTTACGTAAGAAATTTCATTTTCCCCCATACAAATCATGTGTAGACATACAAAGTATGTGTGTTCTACTTTAATAGAGAAAATGGTATAAAATTATTTACCATATACCAGTAACTTATGTATGTATGTCTTTGCACTTTTAAAGTACTTTCATAAATGCAATATTTATTTTCACTTTATAAAGCCCTGTGCAGTAAATATGCCAAAGGTCATTAAGTCCTTTTATAGATGAAGAACCTAAGGCTTAGAAGTGAGTGACTTGTCCAAGTTAATAGCCATTAACTAGAAAAAGTAGAACCTCATTCAGCATATTTTCTGTTATTTTGCACAACTGTCAACCGAACTGAATAATAATAATATCCTTTGATTTTTTTTCATATGTGAATTTGGAAAATTATTTGAATAGAGTTCTGTTATAACAGAACTTTAGTTTCATGCTTATTAATAAGACCTTCCACAGACACCTTGCCAACAGTACTGTCTTTTAACTCTTAACACTTAGAAATAAACTTTGTTGTCATTTGAGAGAAAATGAAAATGGAAGCGAAGTTTAAAGTAAAACAGAAAGTATTTGCAGAGGTCAACAATTAGGAGAAAGGGGAGGCAGACCTAAAGCTGAAGGAGAAGGTTGTTACCCCAAACACAGCCACATTCCTAAAGCCACTCGATTTTGCATGTTACCAAAGAGAACAATGTATTAGTATTGCTTGTTAGACCAAGTGTTTAATTGTTTCATCTTCTGGTAAATATGTTATCATACAGCTATTTAAATAGACTCAATATCTGACACCTAAAATTGTATTCAATTATATGTTCTGTTACTCAAGCTAGAGATGGCTGCATTTCAACATCTTTGAGTTTCCCCCTCAGGGACCCACTCATTCATTCTATCAATATTTGTTGGGCAGTGAACTAAGCACAGAAAAAGAAATCATCCCCCCAAAACTAAGTTATTCTCTCGTGGAGCCTACCATCCAGTGGTGAAAATTAATGTTAAACAAAAAGATGTGTTATTACAAGTTGTGGTGGTGACATAAATGAAAAGTTTTGGGTACAGTGGGAACCATGATGACAACAGGATATCCAAGTTCTACTGTCAGTCACAGAAGCCTCTGAGTAGGTGACAAAATTTAAGCTGAGATTGGAAGAAGGCAATGGGAAAAGGCTTCAAGAACAGTAGGCAGTGCTTGGCCAGTCAAGTAACTGAAGCTTTTAATTGTGTCAATGACTAGCACACATCTTGTGGAAAAAATAAGGCATAAAATTCACTTGTGTTGAGACTATACATTTATACTGATCATTAATGGGTGGGAATTAAAAGGTATTGCCCATCTCCCCTCTAAAGAGTGGAGTCAGAGACATGCTATTAAACTGAGGGAGTCCAAATGGTTCAGCTCCGAGTTCACAAATTCCCAAGACCATCAGAGAAACAGATTGGAATACTCCTTTTAACCTCACAGGGATGATCAAATGAGATAATACACCAAAACCACATAATTTAAAGAGCAGAATACACACTTTATTTACTCATTGCTAATATAAAAGCATTCCCAATTTTATTCCTGCCTTAATTCTTGTCTCAAATGTAAAACATTATTTATCTCTTTAAATTCTCTACTCGAAGATTCCCAAGACATCATCCTGAAATAATAAGGTTTTCTTTCTGTCTTTAGTAAACCTGTTTTTCCTACTGGTGAAAACTTATAAAACTAATATTTTATGTGATGGCTATTTCAAACTCACGTTCCAGTGCATTATAAAGAAGTTCAAAATCTTCTTTTGTTTGAGGATTATGCCTCCGGTAATAGTCCAATTTGATCCATTCCTCTTTTTCTTGTATTTTCCTTACTTCTTCATCTGCTTCCCACTTGAATCTTAACATTTTCTGTCTTTTTAAATTCTCTACCACAACTTTAGCATGCCATTGTCTATAGTAAGTTTGTAGCACTATTACCTATAGTTAAATTAAAAGGAAATAAAAAATATTCATTATCAACTATATCAGATAATAACAAAAGGCAATGGTAATTATTTCTGTTTCAGTGTAGTAATTACTAGAAAGTACCGAGAGTCTAGGTTTGCCCCTATGCCAGGTATTCTCACACACATTAGAACATATAAGCTGTGGGTAATGCACATCAGCAATTTGGCTTTGAAATCTAGCAAATACGCCTTCCTAGGAGGCAGTTAGTACAATGCTTAAGAGCATAGGCTCTGGAGTAAAATTTAGTCTAAATCTTCCCTCCACTACTCACTAGTTGTAGTTTTTTTTAAATTTTGGTTTATTTTGCATATAAAGCCCTCAGCTTAACCCTGATATATCACAAGTCCTCAATAAGTACCATTATTGTAACGAATATTAATTGTCTCTAGTTTATCTTAACTATCATTGGCTTAAGCTCATATTTAAAACAAAATTTCATTAACTAAACACAAGGCAGGCAAGTTATGTGGAGAAGCCACCAAAGGCAGGTTAGATAAAGGAAAGACTTAAGCAAACATGCATTTATTAAATTGTGAGAAATATAAGTATGTTTGAGGTTAGAGTATAGTACTAGATCCTCAAGAAACTTGCAATGCAGCTAAGAGAGCTCATATTTGTATTTACTAAACGCGTAAATAAAATGTTGAGAGGAGGGAGGCCTGGGTGGCTCAGCTGGTTAAGCGGCTGCCTTCGGCTCAGGTCATGATCCCAGCCTCTTGGGATGGAGTCCCACATCGGGCTCCTTGCTCGGCAGGGAGCCTGCTTCTCCCTCTGCCTCTGCCTGCCTCTCTGTCTGCCTGTGCTCTCTCTCTAACAAATAAATAAATAAAATCTTAAAAAAAAAATGTGGAGAGGCTAGATCAAAACTGAGGACAGAGAGGAGCGCCTGGGTGTCTCAGTGGGTTGCAGCCTTTGCCTTCAGCTCCGGTCATGATCTCAGGGTCCTGGGATCGAGTCCCGCGTCCGGCTCTCTGCTCGGTGGGGAACCTGCTTCCCCCTCTCTCTGCCTATTTGTGATCTCTCTCTCTCTCTCTCTCTGTCAGGTAAATAAATGAAATCTTAAAAAAAAAAAAAACTGAGGACAGAGAATATACTGACTCATCCCTTTACCATATCTTAATCTAATCCTTGGTAATTATAGAAAATCATATAAGCAGAAATCAATAAGGACATTGGATCATACTATAGGAGTCCTCCGAAGGAAGAGAAACTCTGAAGAATCCCCTTAAGAAAGGAGATAGGTAGAATAAATGAAAGAATCTATGCCTAATCGTGCACGGGAAAGGTAGAAAGGCAAATTGGAAAATACAGAAGAGTCTGAAAGACTGCTCCAGCCCCTAACCAGTGGATCCTATGAGCAGAAGGGATGTTAGGGCAATTGACAAGGTGACTCATTGGGAAATGCAAGAGGGACAGGCTTCTCTAAAACAATTTAGGTAAACAGCAACAAAAGTATACTTGCCTAGGCAAAGAGTATATTTGTCTAGGCAAGAACAGTTAGTGTCCCAGAGGCTGGTGACACCCAGGATGAACAGAAGCTCCCTCTTCAGAACACTACCTCTCTTCCACAATCAAGGCTTGGCCATCCCCTAAAACTTCCCCATAAGGCTGTAGTAAACAAATATGCTTAGCACACTGGACATGGGGACTTCAAATACACTGCCTACACACCCAAGAATAACCAAACATTTGGGAAGAGCCCATAAAATATAAGGCTCCTCATTCAACAAAGAAAAGTTTACTTTTGTGTGAAACAGAGTTACTAGAACAGTGGTTCTCAAAGAGTGATGGTCAGACCAACAGTTTCATCTGGAAAACTGTTAGAAATGCAAATTATCAGGCCCCACGCCAGAGCTACTGAATGAGAAATCCTGGGTAGGGCACAGATTCTGTATCTTACAAGTTCTCTTGGTGTTCCTGATGCCTGCTAAAGTTTTAGAACCACTGTACTACAGTAAAACAAAACAAAACAAAAATCAAGACCAGACTAGAAAGAGTTAACATTTTCAGGGGAAAAGGGGGGAGGGGCTATTGAATCAATATTAAAAAACTAACAAAAAGATTTTACAAAATTTTTATTTTTTCTTAAATAAAAACCAATAGAATGCATTTAACTTGGGTGCTATTATACTTATTAAATAGTGACACTAAAACACAGTTGTTTAAACAATAAATATAAGTTTTTCCCTCTTATATCATAATCCAGGGATTAGCAAGCAGTTTAGAGCTGGTAGAAAGCTCTATTATATTCAACAAATGGCTTCCTACTTTTATGCCCTAGGTGGCTGGCCCATTTCTCATCATCTCCAACCAGTAGAAAGGGAGAAAAAGACAAAAGAATTGCAACCTGGGCATGGGTTGCAATGTCACAAACAACAGTAATCTCAGTGCAAAAAAACCACAAAAAAACAAAAACAAACCAGCCAGCAACTCAGCTGAGATCGTCTTCTGGAGCAAGCAATAGACAGGCAGACTAGCCAGAAATTAATCAGGGAGATCAGGAAAATGAGATAGCCATAGTGAGCCATGATAACCTCCCAAATATCCCTAGAAGCATAAAGGCTGGACACATGTACAAGGATAAACACATATTCAGAGAGTGGAAAAGGTGTTCCCTATTTCCATATCCCAGGCTGTGAGGCCTTGTGCAGAAGAAATGCAAGAAGAAAACCCAGCAGAAAGTAAAAGCCAAGATATACAGAAACTGAACTTGTCTAGACTTTGAATGCATCTTCCAATATACACATGCGTCCATCTCCCCTCACCTCTGATGTTTCCTTAGTAATTTTCCATCCACTGACCTCTACCCTACTCCTCGGCTATAAATTTCCACTTTTCCTTGTATTTAGAGTTGAGCCCAGACTCTTTTCCCGACCACAAAACCCCATTGTAGTAGCCCCTCCTAAAAGTCTGCCTTACCATCTTCAGTATGTGTTATGAGTAATTTTTTCTTTAATAGCACCCATGTAGGTTAGCTAAAGTGGAAGTTTTTGTTTTTGTTTTGTTTTAAAGTGGAAGCTTTACTAGATCAAGGAATTTGAGCACAACCTCTGGTCAATCATTACCTAACCATTAGGCAATGCTAAACCAGGGGTCCTCAGGAAGGCAAACTTAGAAATAGAAAAAAAACAACAACAAATTGACCAGAGACATCAATGACTACCTACTGTGATACAGACAGACCCTAAAGCAGGTTTTAGCAATGGCACTGTTGATACTTTGGACCAGATAATTATCTGTTGCAGTGGGGCTAGGGTTCCTATGCCTATAGGATGTCTGGCAGCATCCTTGTTTTCTACCCATTAAAGCATAGTAGCACCCCCCGCATGTCATCATATCAAAAATGTCTCTGACAATGTAAAATGTTGCTAATAAGCACATGAAAAGATATTCAATATCATTAGCCATTAGGGTATGTAAATCAAAAACACAATGAGATATCCCTTCACACTTACTAGGATATCTATAATGAAAAATATAGACAGTAACAAGTGTCAATGAGGTTGCGAAGATATGTGAAGATATTGGAATCCTTGTCCACTGCTGGTGGGACATAAAATGGTGCAGCTGCTTTGAAAAACAGTCTGGCAGTTCCTCAAAAAGGTTAGACATATACTTACCAAATGATCCAGCAATTACACTCCTGGACATATACCCAAGAGAAATGAAAATATATGTCCACATAAAAATTCATACACAAATGTTTATGGCAGCTTTATTCCTAACAGCCAATAAGTGGAAACAGCTCAAATGTCCATCAACCGATAAATAAACAAAATTCAGTATATACATTGGCATGGATACAATAGGTATATCCAGTTGAGTATATACAATGGAATATTATTCTGTAATATAAAAGAATGAAGTATTGGTACATGTCACAATATGGATGAGCCTTGAAAACATTATGCTATGTTTTTAAAAAGCCAATCACAAAAAACTACATATTGTATGATTCCATGTATATGAAATATCCAGAATAGGTAAACCAACAGAGACAGGAAGTAGATTAGTAGTGTCCTAAGGCAGAAAACATTGGAGGGAAATAGGGACTGACTACTATTGGGTCAGGATTTTTTTCTGGGATGATGAGAACATTCTAAATATTGTATAACTGTATGTAGTAAAAATCATTGAATTGTATTCTTTTTAAAAAGTATATATTATATTGAAAATAAGGGTTTTAAATGGGGAAAAAAAAACCCAAAAGAATTAAAATGGTTCATTGGAAAATACCTATTTAACATAAAAGACAGCAAAGGAAGAAGAGAGGACAAGAGAGACATCTGACATACAGCAAACATATAGCAAATGGCTGATATAATCCAACCTTAACAATAATTACATTAAATATAAATGTACTAAATACTTCAATCACAAGGTAGAGATTATCAGACTAGATAAAAAGACAAAATCAAATTATATGCTGTCTATAGAGAAATATTCTAGATTAAGACTCAAATAGGTTGAAAGTTAAAGGACAGAAAAAGACCATGCAAACAATAACATAAAAGAGTTGGAGTGGCTATATTAATATCAGATAAAATAGACTTTAGTGTCCTTTTGGTTTCAATTACTCTGGAAAGCCCCCTAGGTGATTCTACTGTCTCAATGATTAAGGCCAAGGTATAGAGAAGACAAAGCTAACAATGCCCAAAGATAACACACAAACCCTTAGGAATCCCTAAGAAAAGGGAAGGAAGGATTAGGAGCATTTAGGATTATGGTTCCTCCTACTGGGGAGAGACTGGAGATAAAAACTGCTTTTAATACCATTGAAACAGAACTCACACTACTAAAGATTCTCTCCTTGACCAAACTCTAATCAGGCCCCTCTGAGCAGTTTTTTAATTAGGCCTCACCTTTTGGGCTTCTGTGATCATGTCTGAATTATTCAATTTTAGCAGAAAATTTAGCAGAAAACTCAGTCAGTTTAACCAGAATCCCATCCTCAATATTTAATGAGGCTCCTTAACTTATAATATATGGCTCCAGACAATGCCTAATCAACTCTGGTCTGCCTTCAATAAAAAAATCCTGTTAGAATGGTTTAGACAGAATCTCCCCTTACCTCTGATATTTTCTTAGTAATTTTCCATCCACTGACCTCTACCCTAATACTTGGCTATAAATTTCCACTTCTCCTTGTATTTAGAGTTGAGCCCAGACTCTTTTCCTGACCACAAAACCCCATTGTAGTAGCCCCTCCTAAAAGTCTGCCTTACCATCTTCAGTATGTGTTATGAATAATTTTTTCTTTAACAGCACCCATGTGGGTTGTTTTATAAGCTAGTGTGGCTTAAGGAAACACACAAAGATGCACACAGAGCAATTGGCTCATTTCTTTCTTTCTTAGTATTAGTATTCACTCATAATAAAAGTTATCTTACCGACTGTAATCTTTGAGCATGGTATTCTGCTGCCGAAAAATATTTTCCGGGTGTTACCAGCTTATCAGTCATGTTTGATACATACACACCAATTTTAGTCATCTGTGTGGATGTTGTATTTGTGGTCTGTTGGAGCTTTTTTCTCTGAAGAACTGTCTAAAATCAAAACATAAAAATTTAAATATCTACTATGTACACATCTAAGTGAGTAAAGAGGACATTTTTCTGTATTCAATTAATTTTCTGTTATTATTTGAATTACTGTATAATTCCTTGGAAGATTTTAACTTAATTTTTTAAAGTTTTTATTTAAATTCCAGTTAGTTAACATACAGTGTGATATTAGCTTCAGATGTACAACAGAGTGACTGAACATTTCATGCATCACAACAAGTGCACTCCCTAATTCCTATCACCTATTTACCTATCCCCTTACCTCTTCCCCTCTGGTAACCATCAGTTTGTTCTCCATAGTTTAGAGTCTGTTTTTTTTGGTTTGCCTCTCTGTCTCTCTTATTTCCCCTTTGCTTATTTGTTTTGTTTCTTAAATTTCACACATGAATGAAATCAGACAGTATTTGTCTTTCTCTGACTGACTTATTTCGCTTAGCATAATACTCTTTAGCTCCATCCACATCATGGCAAATGAGGAAATTTTTAATTTTAGAGAGGTACACAGAACATCTGTTGATTCTGCAGTTTCAAAAACCTACACAGAAAAATAAAAATATTACCTGGGTATCCCTACAAAATACATTGTCTTTTTTGGGAATCTTTTTAGGTACAGTTTGCGTTCCAGCATTGTGATATTCTATTCCTGTTATTTTATGTCTGAATCCACCAAGAAACGGTTTGTGAAAGTCAGATTTTATAATCTCAACAGCCACCTCCTGGTACTCAGTAATGCCTAAGGGGGTAAAACCAAGATTGAATGAAAGTTCACCTACAAAGGGACTCTAAAATACTTTATCTAAAAGACATGAAATAACTAACCAGTTTGTACTCTGACAGTTATGATTTGAGAGGCATCATTTAATCCTTGTATTCTTTTGATTGGAAACAGATCTGGATCTGTAGAAAAAAATTCCAATTGTACAATATCCTGTGGCTTAACTCCATGTTGCAGCAGAGTTTCATTATTTTTAAGAATCATCCCTAAAAATGACATGAAATTAGAAGTACTATGACAAAGAAATAACCATACATATTCATTTTAAGGGGATGAAAACATCAAAGATGACTGTATGAATACATATAGTTCAATTACTGAATAGAATATTGATGATGTCTACCCCTTGCTGTAATGTTAGTACAGGAAATGCCACAATGGGAAAAGTTAAGATGCAAGAATTCAGCATTATAAGTAAAGCTACAACTCTCACAGGATTTCTCATCAGAAATACAAATATATAATAACCACGCAACTCTATAACTATTTAAAAATAAAAACATATTCTATGAGCAAAATCACATTCTAAACATTGAGTCTCTAAAAAAATCACAACGTGTTATATGTGAACATGGACATATCTAGATCATGGAAAATTTGATTATTTTCATACCCATTCATCTCTCCAGTGCAGAAAAGCATATATTCAGAGTTCCCTTTCTTTTTCTATAATAAAGAACTCATGTAAATAAATTCATGAAGAAGTGGAGTTAAGGCTTGGGTTTGTGCTGGGGAAAAGTGTACATCACTTTATTTTTATGTTATTTTATATCTTTTTTAGTTCTATCTCCCTTCATTGGTATATCCTGTAAATTGACTCAAATTTTACCTCGGTATTTCAAGGAATACAAAATGATATATAATGTTATTGGCTGCTGTTTTGATAGAATCTCTATCACTCTTCCAATGCATGGTCTTCCTGAATTACAGGTAGGAACTTGAACATACCAAAAATTTTATGATATTCATTCTTAGAAATATATCAGATACCACCAGTCCATTTTAGCTATGTTTAAGAAAGCACAAAGATCTGTGAGTTTCAATTTCACAC
>ML108479.1:21768-42415 GCA_003697995.1 Taxidea taxus jeffersonii | reverse complement strand
AAACAAACAAACAAAGGAAAAATACCTACTAAAAGCAGGTAAGAAAAAAAGACATTTGACAGAAAACACCAAGAGCCTGAGAGATGAGATGTGGAATGCTAGTGACAGTGACAATGGGGGGTGATAAGCAATGCTCAAGCACTGCTCCTAGCATTGTCAGTGGAAGCAGTTCAGGGCCGCCCAGCGAAGGCTGAGCGTGCACATGCCTTAGGAGGCTGCTGCCTTTACTCTCAGAAATTCACTCCTGCCCATGGGTGCCAAGGTGTGTACAAGAATGCTCATAATAGCACTGTTTGTAAGAGCAAAACACTGTAAGACTCCAATGTCTGTCAAAGCAGGAATGAATTATACACTGTGAAGTATTAATGTGCCGGAACACTACACCAAAGTAAGAATCAGCGGGAACTGTACTAAACGCGGCAATTTCAGTGAAAGCAACAATTCCTGGAAAAAGACCCACTTACAGTGATTTCATTTACAGAAATTACAACAACACAACACTTTCAGAAACAAACTTATTTTATACACATGACTTTTTAACTGTATACTTTAATAGGCAATAAAGAGGTGATAAATTTAGCATTCTTTCAGCATAGTATCTGATAAAATTATGTTTAGATTCAGTATTTTTAGTTTCCTTTAATTAAAACAGATCTTTTGTTCGTTAATGATTTTTATGAAATGCTTCCATGTGTAAAATGTAAAGCGTTTCTATAGTTAAAGAAAGATTGAAAGAGAAGCAAATACCAATATATCCACTACTCAGTTTAAATAACATAGGACGACTACTTTAGAAGCTCCCTCAGGATCCTTGATTACAGACTTCTCCCAGATTTAACAATGATACTAATTCTGAAGATTAGCTTTTAAGAGGTTTTTATGGGGCGCCTGGGTGGCTCAGTGGGTTGAAGCCTCTGCCTTTGGCTCAGGTCATGATCCCAGGGTCCTGGGATTGAGCCCCGCATCCGGCTCTTTGCTCTGCATGGGGCCTGCTTTCTCCTCTCTCTCTGCCTGCCTCTCTGAATACTTGTGATCTCTGTCTGTCAAATAAATGAATAAAACTTTAAAAAAAAAAAAAGAGGTTTTTATATATGTATGTCCTATTTTACATGCATATATTTTAATATTTTATGGAAATACAAACATTGAATACAGATTTATTTCTATAAATATATATTTAACAAATTATTTTATATATTTTTATCTTATAAGGCAGTTTGAATAGCTATGTATGTGTGTATATATATATATTTATATGCATATAAATATATATATGTATACATATACATTTTATTTTAAATATGAAGCTATGGTGACAAAAATGCAGATCAGTGGTTACCTGGGTCTGGGCATGGGTGCAGGGCAAAGGGACCTAACGTAACTTTTTGGAGTGATGGAAGGTTTTGAAACTATATTATAGTGATAGTTGCTCAACTCAAATATTTACTAAAAGTCATGTAACCATATTCTTACAATGGGTGAATTTTATGGCTTATAAATTATACTTAAAAAGTTGTGTGTGTGTGTGTGTGTGTGTGTGTGTGTGTGTGTGTCTTATTGTTTTGAGTCTTCTGGGAAGCCTTCCATAACTAGCCCAGGCAGCAGCTGTTCACCTCCCTTTGTAACTATACTTATCAAATCAGGATATACTGCTTGGTCTGTCTTCATCTAGGTTTAAAGCCCCTAAAAAAAATATAAAATAAATTTTAAAATTTTTAAAAGATTTTAAAAATAAAAAATAAAAATAAAATAAACCTCCTAGAGAAGTAGAATGCTTTTTTGTATTCTGTATCACTTCCTTCCACGACCCATACCAATACATACTAAAGTAGCACTTAACATTTTCTTGCTCATTAAATAACTATTAAATGAATTAATAACTGGGAGTCCTGCAGGTAAATAAAAGTATCAGCCACTCTACTGAGAAGGTGTGAAATTGCATGCTGTCCTGAGGGAGGAACAAAGGGAGCAAAGAGATGGTGGAGTTTAGAGTACTTGATCTGGACCTTCAATGTCAGGTCCAACTCTAGCTGCATTGCTTAGAAAAAGTATGATCTGGAGCAAATTATTTAATTGTCTGTACCTCAGTTTCCTTATCTATGAAGTAGAGATTATCTTCCTCAAGACAATCTATTCTTACTGTATAGGGAATAATATAAGACATTTAGAACAATGCCTAACCAACAAACACATAAAAGGGTACTTGACATCACTTATCAGTATGGAAATGCAAATTAAAACTATAATGATATACCAGTATACATCTACCAGAATGGCTAAAATTACAGTCTGAAAAAGGGCTGACAAAGATGTAGAGCAACTGAAATTTACATTTACTTTGGAAAACTGGCAGCATCTTCTAAAAACATTAAAATACACTTGCTCTGACGGCCAGGAAGGAATACTGACCAGTAAAGTTTAGGAAGATGCTGGCTGGCACATGAATGAAGGCAACTGTGACTGATTTCCCAACAGAACCCTGGAAAGCTCCCTAATTTAGATTCTGCATGACAGGAAAAAGCAGGCATGAGAAGGTCTCATGACTGCCTTTAAGGATTGCAGTTGAGATGAGCATGCTTATAAAGTGAATTAATATTTTAAAGCATTTAGAAACAATGCTTTAAACATAGAAGTGTTATGCCAGTATTTGGCAGACAGAGTTAAAAAAATGCCTACTCTGTTGGCCCTCAGAAAAAATAAAACGGAAACACAGAAAATCTTTTACAAGAATATTGATAGCAGTTTTATTCATAACCCAAAACTAGAAATTCAGATATCTAACAAGAAAAAATTTTGATAAATTATATATCAATAAATGATAAATGGCATTCTACTCAGTAAAAACAAAAACAACAAAAACCCCAAAAAACTACAAATACAAAACATAAATAAATCTCTAAAACATTTGCTAACCAAAATAAGTCAGGTACAAAAGACATGCTGTATGTTTCCATGTGAATGAAGGTGAAGAACAGGCAAAATTCGTGTACGGTGATAGACATCAGTATAGTGATAGTTATAGTGATGAGAGGGACAGGAGGGAACTGGCTGGAAAATGGCAAGACAACCTTCTGGAGTGATGGGAATTTATGTCTTGATCTGATTCACAGCAGAAAGGAGTGAAAAAATTTATCAAATTCTATACTTAATTTTTTTTTACTCTGTGTAAATAATACCCAACAAATTACTCTTAGCATAAGTTTTTCCCCCCAATTAAAATTTTTGTCCATTTTTAAGAAGTATCTGGTATGTAGTAAGTATGCAAACAAAGTTAGCTACTATTACACATTCTAGTTGGCTAATTTGTTAGAGTGGTGAGGAAATAATCATGATTACATATGGCTGAGGCAAAAACCAAAACAAAACAAAATAAAAAACCCACAAACTAACAAGAACCAAAACCTGAGTGTCTCTCAAAGAAGGGGAAACAAACAATGACAGCTGATTATAGTCACTGTATTGAAAGAAGAACTCCCTACACTCTATGAATTACTGTCTAGTTGTACTTCTTTCATACTGCCTCTTCCCTAATGCTCTTAGAGCAGTTGAGGGATTTTATTTTTATTGTTTAAAAGCCACCTATTTTTACCAGGATGTCTAATTAAAAGCTTTTAAATATTATTTAGATTTTCCTATTGACTTTCAAATTACACATGAAGTTGCTCTTCTAGGCCCATATTGAATACTAACTATACACACAAACATACACACACATACATATATAGATATACGCCTCTATAGATGCACACAAATATATATGTATGTATTTATAAATACATATAAAAATAGGTTTTCCATTTCTTACTAGAATCTTGAACTTAATTATGACTAAGGCTCATTCATGGTGGGGATACGAAAAACACTAACCATTATCTTCAACTTATATCTATGATACTGCACTTCAAACTTTGAGGGCATGTTCATGTCAACAGCTAAATGTACAGTTAATTTTAGCCATGGAAAATGAGATGGCTTGTGAATACCACTTTGAAATGTTTTCAATGGTAAAGCAAAATAAAGTAAAAGAACCTAAGCCAAGTGTTAAAGGGATAGGTGTGCACCTGTGGGTGTGCCCACAGCATTCAGACACTAGCAAAGTGTTTGAAGACTGGAGTTCACAGTACTTACCGTAATCACTTGATTCTCAAGATAATTCATCAAACAACCAGAATTTGCTATACATTTTTGACATTTCCAACAACGAAGAATACTTATCAAGTCTTCTTGACTATGATTTTGAGTTATCAATTCTTTGCTTCTTTTCATCTGTGGAAAAATTAACACATTTTTAAAAGTTGAACTGTGTTGGATTCAATGTGATTTTCTAAACCCTTACCACAACATTAGTTACATGTGGATTAGAAGAAAGAAATTTATCATTTAATGAGGTGCCTACTAGTAAACAGGTCTTAGCTTAGTGGGACTCTATAAACCATGTCCTGGATTGAAAATTCCATTTAATTATGATGACGATGCATTTTGTTAGTGATTACCAGCTTATTTTACTTTTGCAGAACATCTTATGTCTGTTTATTTCCACCTTTCTCTCACTAAAAGTCATAAAAGGCAACTGCTGAAGGGTCAATTAAATAAGTTAATGCAGTGGTTTTAAAAGAGTCCTAACAAAGAACTATAAATATTCTTCTAAATAGGAAGTTTTAAATACCCACAGCATTAAATTTGAAATACAGTAGAATTTATTGAGTTGCAGTTAATTATGTGAAAATGGGAAGTACTTACTTAAATCGATGGCAAAATTCCTTATCCTGAATGCAGTAATTGCTCTTGTATATTGTACTCAGTGAAACAAAAAGACTTATAAAAGAGCCCTATCAATTTCGTAGTCTACTTTTACACCTGAGATTTTATGTAAATAATGAAAATTAGACCATTTGGGCAGAAGAGTTTCACACTAATAATGATCCCAAAACAGGTGAAGTATATTTATTAACTTGTCTGGTAACTATTTATTACAAAGAAAGGAAATGTCTACTAAGCTATCCACAAGGGACTAACTTCCCTGGCCACATTTCCTCATTTGTTAGCTCCTTCATCTTTCATTCATTCATTCAACATTAATTGACAGCTAACCAAATGCCATACAGTGAGTCAAACTCCAGGGGGCAACAGGCTGAGTAACACTTATTTTCTGTCTTAGAAGTACTCATTGTGCTATATAGCTCAACAGTTTTCTACCCGAGATCATTATAATCGCTTGGGAAGTTTTAAAATAATCACTTGGGAAGTTTCTAGGCCCCCCCCTCCTAGAAATTTTAACTTATTTGGAGATGGGAAGTGAGTTAGGAGTGGGCACTTTTAAAAAATTACCCCAGGTAATCCTGGGTAACTTTTTAAAGTATGGGCAGGGTGAAGACAAAGATGTATAACACAAACTATTAACTAAATTGCAACAGCTATAAGGACTATAGAAGAGGCAACACTGATGAACCCTAACCACATTTAAGGATTTAAGGAATCCTATATAGGAGGGCACAGCATGCTCCTGTTGCAGCCCATCTAGCTCTGACCTTCAGGTAGCTAATTCCAGTTCTGTCTCCACAGATATCATCAGAGCTCATCTCATTTAAATTATCTCAAGAACACGGGTGCCTGGGTGGCTCAGTGGGTTAAGCCTCTGCCTTTGGCTTAGGTCATGATCCCAGGGTCCTGGGATCAAGCCCCACATTGGGCTCTCTGCTCAGCAGGGAGCCTGCTTCCCTTCCTCACTCTCTCTGCCTGCCTCTCTGCCTACTTGTGATCTCTGTCTGTCAAATAAGAAATAAAAATCTTTTAAAAAAATAATCTCAAGAACATCTTAATTTGCAATAGTCTTATCTTCTCCTGCTTGATGTGCCTTTCTTCATTCTTGAAACTCTCTCTGGCACTCCTTTCTCCTCTCTATAGCCTTCTTAGTATCTTATGTCCCCCTCTCCCTTTTAATCACAAATAGTTCTCAGGCAAGAGTAGGGACTCCAAGAAGAGGTCCTATCAGAATCAACAATGGAGGAGGTAGGCAAGATGGCGGAGGAGCAGCAGACTGAAAAGACAACAGGTCACAGGAGTTCAGCTAGATAGTTATCAAACCATTCCGAACACCTACAAATTCAACAGGAGATTGAAGAGAAGAGCAGCAATTCTAGGAACAGAAAATTGACTACTCTCTGAAAGGTAGGACATGCGGAGAAGTACATCTGAAGCAATGGGAAGATAGACCGTGGGAGGAGGGACTGGCTCCCGGCAGGCGGGGGAGCAGCAGGTCCTGGAAAGGGCGGTGCAATTCTGCCTCGGGCAAAGATATTTGAAAATCACTGCAACAGGCCCCTCCCCCAGAAGATCAGCAAGAACATCCAGCCAAGACCAAGTTGACTGATCATTGAGAACTGTGGAACTCCAGAGCTCAGGAAAGCAACACACAGAATTCATGGCTTTTCTTCCATGATCATTTAGTCTTGCAAAGTTAAATTAAATTTTTTTTATTTTATGTTTCTTATTCTATTTTTTTAACTTTTCCTCTTTAAATGTTTTTAACTAGTTTACCTTAACAATACCTCTCTAAAAAATCTTTTTAATCCTTCATTATTATAGTCATATTCTATCCCTCATTGTATTTAACCTTTTTTTTTTTTATACATATAGGTTCTCTCTTTTCTAAAAGACTTTGGGACACAATTTCTCCTACTAGATCAAAATACACCCTAAATCTAAATTTATACCCTAAATCTAGCACATGGCTTTGTTCTAGTCTCCAACCGGAGCACATTCTCTTTTTTTTTTTTCTTTCTTTTTCCAACCAACTTATCAATTCCTTTTTGAGAATTTTTAAAAATTTTCATCGTTACAGTCATATTCTATCCCTTCATCATGTTTACCCTTATTTTTGTATATATATAAGTTTTTCTTTCTTTGAAATTTTGGAATATAGTTTTTTCTAAGAGACCAAAATATACCCAACATCAAGTGCGTGGCTCTGTTCTATTACCAGGCATATTATACATACACACACACACACACACACACAAACACTACATACACACATACAAGAAAAGGTTTAAAAAGAAATTTATATATATATATATAAATATATATATATAGGTCTATACATATATATATATATATATATATATGTATATATTAAACCTTTTCTTCTCCCCACCAGTTTGGGGTCTCTTTGATTTGGTTAGTGTACATTTTTCTGTGGCCTTTGGCACCATTTAGTATTTTATACTTTCATTCACACATTCTTATCTGGATAAAATGACAAGGCAGAAAACTCACCACAAAAAAACACAACAAGAGGTACTACTGACAGCTAGGGACCTAATCAATACAGACACTGATAATATGTCACAACTAGAGTTCAGAATGACAATTCTCAAGGTGCTAGCTGGGCTTGAAAAAGGTATGGAAGATATTAGTGTGGAGAAATAAAATCCCTTTCTGGAGAAATAAAAGAACTAAAATTCAACCAAGTTGAAATAAAAAGCTATTAATGAGGTGCAATAAAAAATGAAGGCTCTTATTGCTAGGATAAATGAGGCAGAAGAGAGAATTAGTGATATAACAGACCAAATAATGGAGAATAATAAAGCTGAGCAAAAGAGAAACAAACAACTACTGCACCACGAGGGAAGAATTCAAGGGATAAGTGATACCATAAGACAAAACAATATTAGAATAATTGGGATTCCAGAAGAAGAAGAAAGAGAGAGGGGGGTAGAAGGTATATTGGAGCAAGTTATAGTAAAGAATTTCCCTAATATGGCAAAGAGAACAAGCATCAAAATCCAGGAGGCACAGAGAATTCCCCTCAAAATCAATAAAAATAGGGGTCCACACCCCGTCATCTAATAGTAAAACTTACAAGTCTTAGTGACAAAGAGAAAATCATGGAAGCAGCTCAGGACAAGAAGTCTGTAACGCACAATGCTAGAAATATTAGATTGGCAGCAGACTTGTCCACAGAGACCTAGCAGGCCAGAAAGAACTGGCATGATATATTCAGAGCACTAAATGAGAAAAATATGCAGCCAAGAATACTATATTCATCTAGGCTATCATTGAAAACAGAAGGAGAGATGAAAAGCTTCCAGGACAAACAAAAACTAAAAGACTCTGCAAAGACCAAACCAGCCCTACAGGAAATATTGAAAGGGGTCCTCTAAGCAGAGACAGAGCCTAAAAGTAGTAGACTAGAAAGGAACAGAGATAATACAGAGTAACAGTCACCTTACAGGCAATAAATGGCACTAAATTCAAATCTTTCAATAGTTACCTTGAATGTAAATGGGCTAAACGCCCCAGTCAAAAGACACAGGGTATCAGAATGGATAAAAACATAAGACCCATTGATATGCTCTCTACATGAAACTCATTTTAAATCTGAAGACACCTCCAGATTTAAAGTGAGGGCTTGGAAAACAATTTACCATGCTAAGCGATATCAAAAGAAAGCTGGCCTGGCAATCCTTATATTAGATATATTAGATTTTTAAGCCAAAGACTATATAAGGGATGAGGAAGGACACTATATCATACTCAAAGGGTCTGTCCAACAAGAAGATCTAACAATTTCAAATATCTATGCCTCTAACATGGGAGCAGCCAACCATATAAACCAATTAATAATAAAATCAAAGAAACAAATCAACAATAATACAAAATAGTAGGGGAATTTAACACCCCCCTCACTGAAATGGACAGATAATCTAAACAAAATATCAACAAGGAAATAAAGGCCTTAAATGACACACTGGACCAAATGGACATCACAGATATGTTCAAAACATTTCATCCCAAAGCCACAGAATAACATTCTTCTCTAATGCACCTGGAACATTCTCCAGAATAGATCACATCCTGGGTCACAAATCAGGCCTCAACCGGAACCAAAAGATCGGGATCATTCCCTGCATATTTTCAGACCACAACGCTCTGAAGCTAGAACTCAATCAAAAGAGGAAAGACAGAAAGAACTCAAATACATGGAGGATAAAGAGCATCCTACTAAAGAATGAATGGGTCAACCAGGAAATTAAAGAAGAATTGAAAAAATTCATGGAAACAAATGAAACTGAAAACACAACTGTTCAAAATCTGTGAGACACAGCAAAGGCGGTCCTGAGAGGAAAGTATATATGAATACAGGCCTTTCTCAAGAAACAAGAAAAGTCTCAAATATACAACCTAACCCTACACCTAAAGGAGCTGGAGAAAGAACAGCAAAGCAAGCCTAAACCCAGCAGGAGAAGAGAAATAACAAAGATCAGAGCAGAAATCAGTGAAATAGAAACCAAAAGAACAGTAGAACAAATCAATGAAACTAGGAGCTGGTTCTTTGAAAGAATTAGTAAGATTGATAAACCCATGACCAGACTTGCCAGAAGAAAAAAGAAAGGACCCAAATCAATAAAATCATGAATGAAAGAGGAGAGACAACAATCAACACCAAAGAAATACAAACAATTATAAGAACATATTATGAGCAACTATACACAGCAAATTTGACAATCTGGAAGAAATGGATGCATTCCTAGAGACATATAAACTACCACCACTGAACCAGGAAGAAATATAAAACCTGAACAGACCCATAACCAGTTAGGAGATTGAAGAAGTCATCAAAAATCTACCAACAAACAAGGGCCCAGGGCCACACAGGCTTCCCAGAGGAATTCTACCAAACATTTAAAGAAGAGTTAGTACCTATTCTCCTGAAACTGTTCAAAAAATCGAAATGGAAGGAAAACTTCCAAACTCATTTTATGAGGCCAGCATTACCTTGATCCCCAAACCAGACAAAGACCCCATCAAAAAGGAGAATTACAGACCAACATCTTTGATGAAATTAGATGAGAAATTTCTCACCATAATACTAGCCAATAGGAGCCAACAGTACATTAAAAGGATTATTCATCACGACCAAGTGGGGTTTATTCCTGGGCTGCAAGGTTGGTTCAACATCCACAAGTGAATCAATGTGATACAATACATTAATAAAAGAAAGAACAAGAACCATATGATATTCTCAGTAGATGCTGAAAAAGCATTTGACAAAGTACACTATCCTTTCTTGATCAAAACTCTTCAAAGTGTAGGGATAGAGGGTACATACCTCAATATCATCAAAGCCATCTATGAAAAACCCACAGCAAATATCATTCTCGATGAGGAAAAACTGAGAGCTTTTCCCTTAAGGTCAAGAACATGGCAGGGATGTCCACTATCACCACCGCTATTCAACATAGAAGTCCTTGCCTCAGTAATCAGATAACAAAGAGAGATTAAAGGCATCTGAATCAGCAAAGAAGAAGTCAAACTCTCAATATATGCAGATGATATGATACTTTATGTGGAAAACCCAAAAGACTCACATCAAAACTGCTAGACTCATACAGGAATTCAGTTAAGTGTCAGGATGTAAAATCAATGCACAGAAATCAGTTGCATTCCTATACAACAACAGCAAGCAGAAGAAAGAGAAATTAAGGAGTCAATCCCATTTACAATTGCACCCAAAACCATAAGATATCTCGGAATAAACCTAACCAAAGAGGCAAAGAATCAGTACTCAGAAAACTAGAAAGTACTCATGAAAGCAATTGAGGAAGACACAAAGAAATGGAAAAGTGTTCCATGCTCATGGGTTGGAAAAACAAATATTGTGAAAATGTCTATGCTACCTAAAACGTTTAACACAATCCCTATAAAAATCCCATAAATTTTTTTCAAAGAAATGGAACAAATAATCCTAAAATTTATATGGAACCAGAAAAGATCCCAAATAGCCAGAGGAATGTTGAAAAAAGAAAACCAAAGTTGGCGGCATCACAATTCCAGACTTCAAGCTATACTACAAAGCTGTCATCATCAAGACAGTATGGTACTGGCACAAAAACAGACACATAAATCAATGGAACAGAATAGAGAGCCCAGAAATAGACCCTCAACTCTATGGTCAACTCATTTTGACAAAGCAGGAAAGAAAGTGCAATGGAAAAAAGACAGTCTCTTCAACAAACGGTGCTGGGAAAATTGGACAGCCACATACAGAAGAATGAAAGTGGACCATTTCCTTACCCCACACACCAAAAAGGCTCAAAATGGATGAAAGACCTCAATGTGAGAAAGGAATCCATCAAAATCCTTGAGGAGAACACAGGAAGCAACTTCTTCCACCTCAGCTGCATCAAATTCTTCCTAGAAACATTGCCAAAGGCAAGGGAAGCAAGGGCAAAAATGAACTACTGGGACTTCATCAAGATCAAAAGCTTTTGCACAGCAAAGGAAAGAGTCAACAAAACCAAAAGACAACTGACAGAATGGGAGAAGATATTCACAAATGACATATCAGATAACAGGCTAGTATTCAAAATCTATAACGAACTCATTAAACTCAACACCCAAAGAACAAATAATCCAATCAAGAAATGGGCAGAAGACATGAACAGACATTTCTGCAAAGAAGACATCCAGATGGCCAACAGACACATGAAAAAGTGCTCTGCATCACTTGGCATCAGGGAAACACGAATCAAAACCATAATGAGATACAACCTCACCCTAGTCAGGATGGCTAAAATTAACAAGTCAGGAAACAACAGATGCTGGTGAGGATGCAGAGAAAGGGGAACCCTCCTACTACACTGTTGGTGGGAATGCTAGCTGGTGCAGGAACAGCATGGAGGTTCCTCAAAAAGTTTAAAATAGAGCTACCTTATGACCCAGCAATTACACTACTGGGTATTTACCCTAAATACCCTAAAGATTCAAATGTAGTGATCCAAAGGGGCATGTGCACCTGAGTGTTCATAGAAGCAATGTCCACAATAGCCAAACTATGGAAAGTACCTAGATGTCCATCAACAGATGAATGGATAAAGAAGAGTTGGTATATATATATACAATGGAATACTACACAGACATCAAAAGAAATGTAATCTTGCCATTTGCAATGACGTGGATGGAACTAGAGGGTATTATGCGGAGCAAAATAAATTAGCCAGAGGAAGACAATTATCATATGATCTCCCTGATATGAGGAATTTGAGAGGCAGGGTGGGAGGTTTGGGGGGTAGGGAAAGAAAAAGTGATACAAGATGGGACTGGGAGGGAGACAAAGCATAAGAGTCTTTTAATCTCACAAAACAAACTGAAGGTTGCTGGGGGAGGGGGGCATGGAGAGGGTGGTTGGGTTATGGACATTGGGGAGGGTATGGATATGGTGAGTTCTGTGAAGGGTGTAAGCTTGACGATTCATAGACCTGTACCCCTGGGGCAAATATTACATTATGTGTTATAAAAATAATAAAGAAAAAAAAGAAATCAACAATGGAGAAACTCCCTATCTGCCTATGTTCTCCCTCTCCCTAACATCCACACAAATCTCCCCATTTCTCCACTCCTTCCTCACATATCAACACTTTTCCCACGCTTTCTTGGGGTGCAAGTATATAATTAGAAAAACTCCTGTACTTGAGTCTAATCAGTCTTCACTGAAAATTATTGAAAATAACATTGTGTGACAAGTCCTATATCAATGGCTTCTAAAAATAGGGAAGGAGATCCAGATAAAAATGATCTGTTGGTAAATTTTACCAATCCCTTAAGAAATGGGTAGTCTTCCTAGATGTCCATCAACAGATGAATGGATAAAGAAGATGTGGTATATATATAAATGGGACACTATGAAGCCATCAAAAGAAATGAAATCTTGCCTTTTGCAACAACGTGTATGGATCTAGAGAGTATTATGCTGAGCGAAATAAGTCAATCAGAGAAAGACAACTATCATATGATCTCCTTGATATGAAAAATTTGAGAGGCAGTATGTGCGGTTTGGGGGATGGGGAAGGAAAAAATGAAGAAGACGGGATCGGGAGGGAGACAAACCGTAAGAGACTTCTTAATCTCACAAAACAAACTGAGGGTTGCCAGGGGGAGGGCAGTAGGGAGAGAGTGGTTGGGTTATGGACACTGGGGAGGGTATGGGCTATGGTGAGTGCTGTGAAGTGTGTAAACCTGGGGATTCACAGACCTGTACCCCTGGGGCTAATAATACATTATATGTTAATAAAAATAAAAAATGTATTAAAAAAAAGAAATGGGTAGTCTTTATAACTTATGTAATGATATAACTTATATAAAAGAAAAACTAGCTTCAAAAATATAATACAACTTTGACATACCAAGTAGACAAAGACACATAAAACAAGGTGAATATAAGAAAGTTATATACCAATTTATTCGTGAACATGGATGCTAGAAGCCTAAATAAGATACTAGCCAAAAGAACCCATCTATTAAAAGAACAAAGTTTTGGGGCACCTGGGTGGCTCAGTGGGTTAAGCGTCTGCCTTTGGCTCAGGTCATAATCTCAGGGTCCTGGGATCAAGGCCCACATCGAGCTCTCTGCTCAGCAGGGTGCCTGCTTCTCTCCCTCTCTCTCTCTCTCTGCTTGTTTCTCGCCTACTTGTGATCTCTCTCTGTCAAATAAATAAATAAAATCTTAAAAAATAAAATAAAAGAACAAAGTTTTTTGACCAAATAAGATTATTTTCAGAAATTCAAGGAATGTACAGAATGGAAAAGAAATCTATTCAATATATTCAACAAACTAAAAGATTCAAAGGAAAAAACACACAACCACCTTAAAAGATGCAAAATAAAACTTGTGAAATTCCACACTTACTCATCATTAAAAAATGAAAATACTTAGCATTATAGACACAGAAGGAAGATTACCTAACTTGACAAGGGAGGAATTTATTGAAAACTTCAGTAATTATAATATTTGATCATAAAACTTTAAAAGCATCCCCTGAAAATCAAGAAAACAATTTTGCTCACTATTCACCATATTATTCAACTTCACAGCAGAACTATTAGCTAACACAATTGAAGGAAAGTAAGGAAGAGGTTTAAGGGCTGGAAAGAGTAAGTGAAAAGGAAACTAAATTTCTGTTCTAATTCATGACATCATTTTTTTCTTTTATGGGCTACAGATATTTCCAACTTCTTAGGACTATGTAAATCACAGTGGTTACCAAGTTTGTTCCATGATACTGAGAAGCAAACATGTATGGATAAACATTTCTACCTCTCTCTCTCTCTCATACACACACACACACACACACACACACAATTTCTGAGTTCCCTTACCACACTGCTCATTCTCTTGATTTTCATCTCAACTACTTCACTTTCATATACTTGGTACTGTATATAAAACGTTTATATACTGGTATATGTATTTGCCTTAAACTGTTAAAATTCAACTTTTTAAAAAAGATTTTATTTTAAAGACAGAGAAAGAGAGCCTGAGCTTGTGGGCAGGGGGAGGGGCAAAGGAAGAGGGAGAGAGAGAATCCTAAATTGACTCTACTCTGAACATGGAGCCTGACCCCAGGGCTTGATCTCATGACCCTGAGATCATGACCTGAGCCAAAATCAAGGGTCAGACCCTTAACAGACTGAGCCACCCAGGCACTCCTAAATTCAGCTTTATTTTTTTTTTTAAAGGCATCTTTTTTTTTTTTTTAAAGATTTTATTTATTTATTTGACAGAGAGAGAGATCACAAGTAGGCAGAAAGTCAGGCAGAGAGAGAGGGGGAAGCAGGCTCCCCGCTGAGCAGAGAGCCCGATGCCGGGCTTGATCCCAGGATCCAGAGATCATGACCTGAGCCGAAGGCAGCGGCCTAATCCACTGAGCTACCCAGGCACCCCTATATTCAGCTTTCTGATTTACATTCAATACCTCCAGTATTACTAATGAGCAGAAAGACACCTCCCCCCCAGTACATTTCTTACCAGTTTACATGGTAAGAATAAAAATCATGGGAAATATCTTCCCACTGTTTTCCTTATTTGAAGGACATGGTGTGCTACTGAAAGAAATCTTCTGGGATGCAATGTTACATTTAAAAATAAGGTAATGCAGTACTAGTAATATACTAATGCTCATGTAGAATTGATTTCTCAGTCTGGGTTCTTATTTATGGGTACATGTACTCCCTTTGTGAAAATTCATCAGGCTGTACACTTGTGATCCATTTCCTCTTCTCTATGTAATAATTTCAATATAAAAATTACTTTAAAAACTTGCAGCGACTTCAAAGTCAGTCTTCGTTTCCCTCTCCCCTATCATAAAATCCCATGGTTACCTCTATTTTGAGAACAGTGGATAAAGAATGCTCAATATGGAGCAACATCTATAGTGGTAACTTTCATCATTTAGGTCTGGTTATGAGGTCAGTTTTTATGATAGATAGAAGTTAAGGAATTCCAACGGGAATGGGGCAAGGAATCAGAACTGTGTTTTCCTACCTCTGCTTAGAAGGGGATTACCTATTACCAGGGAAAATAGGAGAATGCAGAAAATGTAACAATGTGCCCCTGCTGGCCTCTCATTATAAAACCGATGCGCCAAAAATCAGATTATACATGGATACAGTCCAAGCCCCTTTTACCACCAAAGAACTGGTTGAATTCTAAAGGAGACTTCTGTAATTCAAACCCTGAACAAGGTGCAATGGGTTAAGATAGAAAAAGCTAATGTTAAGGCCTCTCACATAAGCGTAATAGTTCACAATGTGCTACTCTTCACACCAACTTCAAATTTAATAGGGGACAACAACAAAAAAATACATTTTCGTGTTTCATGCATAGAACTTTGTATTCTAATTTTGTATCAAAATAGTACAAAAAAAAGACAGTTTTAAATTAGTGATTTCCAGCAGTTTCATCATCTTAATGTATTATCTAAAATTTGGGCAGAGAGAGGGAGGAATAGGCGGAACACAGGGGAATTTTAGGGCAGTGAAACTACAGTTTAGAATACTAGAATAGTGGATACATGATGTTATACGTGTGCTAAAACCTACAGAACCATATATAACATGAAGAGCGAACCCTACTATAAACAATGGACTTTAAAAATAATGTCAGTATCCTTTCATTAATTATAACAAGTGTTTCACATTAATAGTAGATGTTAACAGGAGAAACTGTACAGGGGGAGAGGAATATATGGGAGCTTTCTTTCTGCTCAATTTTTTTTTATAAAGCTAAAACCGCTCTAAATATAGAGTGTATTAATTAAAAATATATAATTATTTTGATGTGTAGTAGCAGCATTATTTACTCAAAGTTATTAGTATTCGTTAACAAAACAAGGTAAATTTATTTTTGCTTTGGTTATTTATATTTGTATTTATATTTATATTTATATTTGCTTTTGGTTATTTAAATAATTCAAAATAGCTCTTCCTCTGAATTTTTTTTTATTTATTTATTTGATAGAGATCACAAGTAGGCAGAGAGGCAGAGAGAGACAGGAGGAAGCAGGCTGTCCGCAGAGCAGAAAGCCCCATGCGGGGCTCGATCCCACGACCATGGGATCATGTCCTGAGCTGAAGGCAGCGGCTTTAACCCACTGAGCCACCCAGGTGCCCCTCTTCCTCTGAAATTTGATACAATATTGGTCTTGTTAAATATACGAAAAATTTCCACATTGTAGAACAGGTATGGTACTTGTTTAGGGTTACTGGGATACCATAACAGAATACCACAGACTGGGTGGCTTAAACAACAGAAATTTATTTGCTCAAGTTCTGAAGACTAGAAATCCACTATCAGAGTGCCAGAAATTTGGGTCTCTCTTTTTAGCTTCCAGACAGCTGCTTTCCCCTGTATCTTCACGTGGACTTTCTACAATCCATGTACATTTCTGGTGCATCTTTCCATTCTTCTTAGGATAGCAGTCCTATTAGATTATGGCCTCACCCTTATGGTCTCATTTAACCTTAGTTACATTTTTGAAGGCCATATCTCCAAATATAATCATATTGGGGGTTAGCATTTGGACAACATGGATTTGGTAGGGTAGGCTTGGGGGTAGAGTTCAGTCTATAACATTTCTTCCTCTGGTCCCCAAAACACATGCCCTTCTCACATCCAAAATATATTCACCCTATCATTCTAACAGCTCCAAAAATCTTAACCCATTCCAGAATAAATTCCCATTCTAAGTCAAGTATGGGTGACACTTGAAGTATTCCTGAGGCAAAATTCTTCTACAGCTGTGAACCTGTGAAACCAGAGCAATTATGTGCTTCTAAAATAAAATGGTGGGACAAGCAGAGGATAGACACAGTTCTATGCATGAAATACAAAATTGACTTTTTGTTGTCTGATGTTTTAAACTTCAAAAAAAAAAAAGTCAATGTAAAGAGAAAAATCTGAAAGAAAAGAGGAGACAAGTCACAGGCAAGTCCAAAACCTAGCAAGCCAAATTTCATTGGATATTAAGGCTCAACAATAATTTTCTTGGGCTCAACGCTCTGCCCTTGAGGGCCCACCAAGGTGGTGGTTCTGTCTTCTGTCCACTGCACATGCCGCTCGGCACCTTTGGCCATGGGAGGCAGTCTTGCCCCTGAAGCTATGAGCAATGACAGCCCGGTCAGATGAAACTGCAAAGGTGGCCCCACACTATGAAACTCAGGAGGGGATAGCGTTGCCCTCGTACTCAGGGCCTGGACAGGCAATGGCAATCCTGCTAATCTCAGTTACCCTCATGGTCACTGTTCCCTTTTCTTGAAGGATAAGATGTGTTCATAACTTGGTAGCTCTCTTATCCTGTTTTATAGGATCCCATAAATTTAAAAGCCTTTCCTTCTTCTGTCCTCTTTAGTTCAAACTGGCAATGTCTCTGCTAGTATGATCTCATCTCTATTCTTCGTGTTTGTTGAGAAGGCTAATTATATCTAAAGGTAATCTCTTTTTGGAGGAATAGGACTAGATTCCTATTGGATTAGGGCCTGATTCTATGACCTCATTTAACCTTAATTACCTTCCTAAAGACCCTAATTCCAAATAAAATTACATTAGCGGTTAGGGCTTCAACATATAGATACGGGGAGAGAGGGAAGACAATTCAGTCCAGAACAGTACCTAGAGATACCAAGCCAGTTTTCTCAACTTTCACATTATTAGAATGCTCATGTTTTATTATGTTTCCTGTTAAAGAATGTGTAAAATTAAAGTTCTGGCATAAAAGAAAATATTTAGTTCATAATTCCTCAAAAGGTAACAGTTATCTGTTAGTGAAAAAGAAAGAAATATGGCCAAAGAATTTGCAGGTCTCTTATCTATTATTTATGAATTTCTTAAAAATTAGCCCCAAAGGGTGTGTGCTGTAGTGAGTGCTGTGAAGTGTGTAAACCTGGCGATTCACAGACCTGTACTGCTGGGGCTAAAAATACATTATATGTTTATAAAAAAATTAAAAAATCAAAAAAAAATTAGCCCCAAAGGATGTAAAATTGGTAAAAATGTGACATGAGTAATGCATACTAAATTAGAAAATAAGACACTAAACTGATTTAGCCAATTCAAACCAGCTCAGAGGGAATAACATTTCTAACTTTTTTTTTTTAAAGAAAAAGCTAATGAAACTATACTATAGTAAGGGTTGATGTCAACCTCCACTCTCAATACCATGTTAACTCAGCAGAGTGGATGTTACTATTATGTTTTCTAATAATGAAGTATCTATACCCCTCAGGTCTGCTGAAGACTGCCTAGGAAGCAGTAGGTCTATAGATAAACATGTCAGTGGGAGTCTATTTTCTGCTGATGAGATAAGATTCCTCTTTAATGTATAACCAAAACAGATATTAGCTCTTTTATAAAGCAATGATTCCATGAAGAGGAAGGAAGGAAGGATGGAAGGAAAGAAGGAAAGAAAAAGAATGAAGAAAGTAAGTCTTACTCTTTTGTAATGATGACAGCAGTAAAAAAATCAGAACTATTAAAAGAAATTGGAGTTTTTTTTTTTTTTAGGATTTTAATTATTGATTTGAGAGAGGGAGAGACAACATGAGCAGGGGTGGGGTAGAGGAAGAGGGAGAAGCAGACTCCCCACTGAGATGGAAGCCAGACTTGGGGCTCGGTCCCAGGACCCTGGGATCATGACCTAAGCTGAAGGCAGATGCTTAACCCAGTGAGCCACCAGGCATATATATACATACATATATATATGTATATATTTCCTGTATATACAAGGTTAATAAAAATATATTGATGTCTGGCAGGGTTTTTAGAGAATGACCACTAAATGATTTTTTAGAGCATGATTTTTTAGAGAACGACTGCTAAAATCAGAGGGAAAATGACTTACAAAATAGATATATTCCACTACTGGTTAAGAAACACACTGGTCATACTTTCTGGGGGCTTAAACTAAAAATGTGTATTTTTTTTTATTTTAATTTTTTTTTTGTTTAAAACTTCATGGTGTGTTTTTAGCTTTTAGACTATGGCATAGTTTGTCAGCTAAAGGTTGTATATACTAGAAGTGTTTGGTACATTCTGTCTCCATAAAATGAGAAGGATTATTCCTTTTGTAGTAGAATGTTCTTAATGAAAGAGAAATCTCATTGTTACATAGGACACAATAAGAAGTAATCCACAACTATTTTACAGAAGTGGGCTTTGGAACCATGATTATGAACATGAATAGAACACTTAATGTAATAACTCTAATGAGAATAACCTGCACAGATACTATTTTGTACACTGATGTCAGGTCAGTTCTCCTTGCTGATGGTTGATCTTGGTATGTGTTGACAACACAGAAGAATAAAATATGCCCAAATCCAAGCAAGCCAATGAAAAGAAGAATTAATAACATTGTAATCAATTGTCAGTAAAAAGTTACAAAAATATAAATGACTGAGTTTTCAAGTAATAAACAGCCACTACATTTGTTTGTGACCTGTGTAATAACACATCAGGACCCAAAAGTAACCTTATGCTAAGCAAAAATTAAAAAGGGGTCTTATAGATATGACCAGAGCCCTATGGAATTTATATGCCTTATGGGGGCTCTGAGTTATTTCTAGAACACATGTTATTCAGTGAAAGCTAGCTTACAATTCAGCATTCCTCTTCCATTAGTTTCCAGTCTTTCTCAAGGGTATCAGATCCTGTATAAGTACAAATAAGAGACTGAATTGGCTGACTTCTAAACTGCCAATTCTGCAATTCTAGACTTAGTAGCTTATAGTGACTAAAACAGCAATTAGAGCCAGCAAATTATTAATTCTGAAAATATCTAAGTCACAAATCACAGAAAGGCAACTCAATCTTCTTCAGTAACTGTTGATGTCACACACTTCTGGATTCAAACACGATAAAGTCAATTTCAACAGCTTTGTTTAAATGGTATTCACATCCAGAAACATTTTATTTGAAAAGCATCCAACTTTTGTTGATAACCAAGTACTGAGTAGTTCACACTACCTCATCTCCATCTACCTACCTTTCACCCATCCTCTCTGCTACCTCCCCTGGAAAAAGCTGAACTCTTAGGCATGATGCAAAGCATATTTAACTTTAAGGAGAAAAGGTAGTACGAATCTGATGCTGCAGTAGCTACCCAGTTACTTCCTACCTTCTCCTGTAAATACAGGAAGCTACATACTACAATGCAATGCCACCTCTTTATTCTTTTAAATTTCTCTTTTTTTTCCTTTTCTTTCTCTCATACATATACCTCAGGCACTCAGTCCTGAATGCTCATTGCAGTTTTTCAATACAAGTCATACTTCCAAGAACTGCAAAAAAAAAAAAAAAAAAAAAAAAAAAAAA
>ML108479.1:0-21668 GCA_003697995.1 Taxidea taxus jeffersonii | reverse complement strand
AAAAATAAAAAAAAAAAAAAAAAAAAAAAAAAAAAAAAAAAAAAAATCATTAAAGAAGCACATTTTGTTAACTTTTGTATTTTGATTAATTTTGTCCATTTTAACTGTTACCATTCTTTGGTAAAAGAATGAATGAATTGGGGCACCTGGGCAGCTCAGTCAGGTAAATCTATGACTCTTCATTTCAGTTCAGGTGGTGACTCAGGGTCATGAAATTGAGCTGCACGACTGCTGGGTGTGCAAACTGCTTAAGATTCTCTCCCTCCCTCTGCCCACACTCCTCCCACTTATGTGCACACAGGCACATGTGCTCTTTCTCTCTGTGTGTCAAAAAATAAAAATTAAAATTAAAAAAGAAGGAATGAATTCTAAAGATGAATGGAAATAATAGTGTGAGGGCCCATAAATTCATTAATTTCTTCATGATACTTTCTAAGGGGAAAATATAAGAAAAGGTAGAAATTACATACAAAATTAACAGAACTGAAAGGAAAGCAAAATACACTTTACAAATAAATGGTGTACTTTTGTACCCACGTGTAAATACTAGAAATCATCATAGAGTAAGTCTGCCATTTTTTGTTTCAGTAATAGATTTAGTCATTTTAGGGATTTTTGAGGCATCTAAAATATGTCTAATGTATTTTTTTTTAAGATTTTATTTATTTATTTGACAGACAGAGATCACAAGTAGGCAGAGAAGCAGGCAGAGAGAGAGGAGGAAGCAGGCTCCCTGCTTTTATTATTTTTATAATAATCTATTCTTGTTGATGGGCCAAGTATCCACAACCAAGAAATCATTCCGATGCAAAAGTGGCAGCAAAGATAAGCACACTAACCTGGCTTTAAAATCCAGTTTTCCTCTAGGTAAAAGGAAGAGTTACACAGAGAGGCTTTTTGTTGGCTATAGAAGCAACTATATACTAAGTTACTGGGAAAGATGGTCAGTAACTGAGACCCAAAAGAAAAAAAAAAAAAAAAACAGAACAGTAGGTATGTCCCAGTGGATAAAGCACTGACCTGGAAGCTAAAAACCTTGGGCTTCTTTACTTAATTATCCCATCATCTTCCCCCCAAAAGGGTTTATAGTTCCTGGTATTTACCACTTGCTCTTTCCTGAGCAGTCTTTAGTTGTGAATAGTTCATGAGTTACTTAAGCCTCTGATTAGTACTCAAGTAACTGTACCACCAGGGATGACACTAATGCATACATTTGTTTCTTCGCTGTAAGCTCCCAAAAAAAACCCTAAGATTTAGTTTTAGATAAAATTCTTTTTTTTTTTTTTTTAAGATTTTATTTATTTGAGACAGAAGGAAAGAGAGCACGGGGAAGGAAGGGACAGAGGGAGAGGTAGAAGCAGACTCCCCCGCTGAACACGAAACCCAACATGGGGCTCAATCCCATGCCCCTGAGATCCTGACCTGAGCCAAAGGTAGATACTTAACTGACTGAGCCACCCAGGTGCCCCAAGTTTTAGATAAAATTCTAAGTAAAAAGCATAATGAAAAATACTGCTGCAGTTATCCAACCAAAAGCTCTGATCAGGGTGGGAACAGTGGTGGTAGTAAGTAACGGTCAAATTCCAGATACACTGTAGACAAAGCAAACAGGATTTCTGGACAGAGTGAACATAGGGCCTGAGAGAAGAATCAAGCATACCTCCAAATTTTTAAGTATGAGCAACTTTAAGGATGGAACTGCCATCAACTGATATGGGGAAGGATGCAGGTGCATGGAGTTCAGTTTAGGACACATTAAATTTGAGAGGCCTATTTAACTTTCACTTTAAAAAAAGATTTTATTTATTTGACAGAGAGATAGAGAGCACAAGTAGGCAGAGCAGCAGGAAGAAACGGGCTCTCTGCTGAGTAGGGAGTCCTACGGGGGCTCGATCCCAGAACCCTGGGATCATGACCTGAGCTGAAGGCAGATGCTTAACTGACTGAACCACCCAGGCACCCCTTGACTTGCAAGTATAACTATTAAGTACACAGCTGGATTCAGGAATCTGGACTTGTAAAGAGTGTCTGAGCAGGAGATTTAAATGTGGATGGTTCTCTAAAGCCAGACAATGGTTAAGATCTACAAGGTTTTAAGTATGGAAAAGAACCAATATTGACCCCTCGTTCCCACTCAGATCCTCCTGAGTTTTATAATCTTGGAACATAAACTCTACCACGAGACAAGTATGGGGCCCTGTTTGAGGACCTGTCTCTCCAAAAAGAATTTTCACACTGAACAGGTGCTGCAGGAACATTGCCAGAATGAAAATAGGGAAGTTTCTCAGTTTGTGGGGGGTGAGGGGGGTGGGGGGTGTCCCTGTCTCATCCTGGTAGTATAAACTCAAGATCTAAAATCTGAAGTTAAGGCTTCTCAGGTGATTGAGAAGACATGAGAATCTAAAAATGGATAAAGGAAAAGAATCAAATCAAGCACTTACTTATTCTACTTTTGCTAAACAGACTACTTTAGGGCAACCAAACAGTTAATGAGGAAAAACTCGATGAGGCATCATGCTAATAAATATAGGGTGATTAACACAATCCCCATTTTTCAACCCCTAATAAAATGATAGATTTAGGGAAAAAGACCATCAAAAGATACGAAAAACATTAGAAAAAAGGATAATTAACGTTATTTTATAATGTATAGACAAGGCTGTACCACATGAACTCAAAGATCAACCCTAACATCATCACTAAAAAACCATAAGTAAATAGAGGACAACTGTATTAGTTTGCTAGGGTTACCATAACAAAGTACCACAGACTGGATGACTTTAATAACAGAAATTTATCTCACAGTTCTAGAAGCTAGAGGTCTAAAATCAAGGGACCATAACGATTGGTTTTCTCTGAGCTCTTTCTCTTTGCATTTTAGATGGCTTCCTTCTCATGGATCCTCATATGGTGTCTGAAGGCACCCATCCTGATGTCTCTTTGTGAATCCAAATTTCCTTGGCTTATAAGGACACTGATCAGACCAGATAGAGGCCTACACAAACAGCCTCATTCTAACTTAAGTCCCTCTTTAAAGACTTTATCTCCAAACACAGTCATATTCTGGGATACTGGGAATTAGCTCTTCAACATATTAATTTGCAAGGACACATTTCAGCCCATAAAAACAACCAAACATAATGCACCTCCTGAGATAATGCAATTAAAAGTACTCAGCACCATCTATATTCTTTAAAAAAAAAAATGGAACCAAATAAAGCATCAAAACCTGAGAACTATTTTTATTTACTAAATGAAGAATAAGGGGACATTTTAAATGACCCCAATAAGCATACAACTGGCCATATACAGAATGTGAAAAATTCCACAAATGACTTTTTTTTAACAAACAAATGAATTTTTATGAGGGAGGAGAAACTTAAGAGATATATCAATCAAATGCCATGTGTAGACCATATTCAATCCTGTTTTGAAGAAGTTGGCTAAAAAAAAATGTGTTTTTGAGACGAATGGGGAAAAGTACACATGAACTAGGTACTGGATCATACTAAAAAATGGTTAACCTTGTGGATGTGATAATACAATGCTGCAGTAATATTTTTTTAAAGGTCCTCAGGCTACAGAGAAATATTGTAACTTTGGTTATTCATAGACAAAACTATATAATAGAGAAACAAATGACATAATGTAGAAAGAAGAAAAATGAAAGAATAATAGCTGTTAAAGCTGGATGATGGATATATGAGGATTCACTATGCCATTCTCTACTTCTGTGTATGTTTGAAATTTTTCATAAATAAAGTTAATAAAGAGAATTTTCAGGGGCGCCTGGGTGGCTCAGTGGGTTAAGCCTCTGCCTTTGGCTCAGGTCATGATCTCAGGGTCCTGGGATCAAGCCCCGCATCGGGCTCTCTGCTCGGCGGGGAGCCTGCTTCCTCCTCTCTCTCTGCCTACCTCTCTGCCTGCTTGTGATCTCTGTCAAATAAATAAATAAAAATATTTTTTAAAAAACTCCTATAAAGAGAATAAAAAGATAATTCATGCTCTCCTATTAAAAAAATTATATGTTTAAACAAATAAAATAAAGAGAATTTTCAAATGAGACTTTTCTCTGTATTCTGCTCAGACTAGGTCAATACAGACTTTCTTAAAATCTCTCTGGGTCAGCAATTTTTTCCCACTAATCTACTGTTATACTGAGAATGGTGCCCTTCCTAAGTCCTGGCTTTACTGGGAAGTTTCTGTTGCCACCTCCCTGCCCTCATGTGTAGCCAAGGACTCTGGTATCCTGAATGACTAGAAGTATTAAAATCCATGTCCCTAAGCAAAAACAAAACAAAAGAAACAAGCCCCTTGTGTCATTGAACTTAGGCAACCTCACTCCCAGAGCAAGGACACTTTCTGTCTTGTGTCTACTTTCCAAGCTCTCCCCACCCTTGTTCTTGGTTCCGCTGCTTTCTTTTACTTTGTTACGATTTCATTTATGAATCTACATGATACATAATCAAACATTTCTAGACAGATCCTAGGTATCTGGAGCATAGGTTTCAGGTTATCGTAACTGGTAGCCTCTCCTGTGCAAGAAAAACTTATTACTCCTGTTATTTAGCAGTGTCAGAGATATAGCCATGATTCTTAGAATTTGTTCTGAAAACTTGAAAACCCAGAAAGGAAGGTTAGGGAAGAGGATTAAGGTGGATTGAAGGCAAAAGCTTCCTTGCCATTTTTTTCAAAAAAGATAGAATGGAGGGGAGCCCGGGGTGGCTCAGTCAGTTAAGCGTCTGGCTCTTGATTCCGGCTCATGTATTGATCCCAGAGTCCTGGGATCCAGCCCTGCATTGGCTTCTGTGCTCAGCAGGCAGTCTACTTGTCCTTCTCAGTCACCCTTTGCCCCTCCCCAACTCGCACACATACGCTCTCTCTACATAATCTTAAAAAAAATAAAATAAAATAAGGTAGAATGGAATAGAATTTCTCTAACAGACCAAGGAAGACAATTCATTCTATACGCTCTGTAAACAATAAGCAAATAAATGCGTGGCCTCACAAATTCTAGGCCAAAAATTACAGGTCTAGTCACCAAAATTTTACTTTATGAAAATCTGAAACATTTTATTCTCTACACTGAAGGAAGAGTCTGTTGAAAATGCAAAACCAATCATTACTCTCCTGCTTCTTTCAGAGGCTTCCTCGTGCTTTGCTGACCAGGTTGCTGCCCACGCTCTGCCCCTGTCTGCCCTATAGTCCAGCAGTCCAGCCTTTTTTCAGATCCTCCACTCTACTGGTTCCCTCCTCCGACTCCTGTCGCTAGATCCCTGGAGGGCTCACTTCTAGCCTCTAAGGAGTACCTCCATATCCTTCGAGTCTCGGCTTAAATACCTCTTTCTGAGGGGGTGTGGATAATAAACTATTATTTTCCACTAAAGACCTTTCTAGTTCTCCCTCAGAACATTCATCACACTTTTAATTACTTGTCCCACGTCCATCTTCCTTGCTGAGTTGCAAGCTTCTTGGCAGTTCTATCTATTATAGTGCTGACACAGTGTGGGCATCAATCAGTTAACTGAGTAAGCAAGTAAGCAGAGGCAAGACAAAAACAAAAACAAATCACTTCCTTACTCTGCTTAACATCAAGGCAAAATTTATTGGCATCACCAGGGTACTCTGGCAAACACCATCAAAGGTCTGGTCTCAGCCTCATAAAGCTATTATAAAGGCTGACTTTTTAGAGGCTCCATCTTAGAACATTGTCTGAGTTGCATGACATCATATGTGGTTGGATGACTATGAGTTTCTGGATGTACTCAAATTATTTACAAACCTCTATGGAAAAATCCATCAGAAAACTAGATTTTTTCTCTTTTTAATTAGCAAAGGGCCAGAAAGAGATACATACACTCTTTATATTTTTAAACTGAAATCTCTATATATACAATATGAAGTCAAAGGGATGGTATTATTTTAAATACTAGCTAGTATTTTCGAGTACAGTACTTATAAAATGGCATTAGCTCTTTTAATCATCGGGACATTCCGGTGAGGTAAAAATTGTTAACTTCATTTCACAGATAAGGAAACTGAGGCCAGAGAAGGTAAGTAACTTTCTAAACTATTCTCACCACTTTGTGAAGGCAAAGTTCTTATTTTCTTGAGTCTTAAGATTTATAAGGATAAGAGGAGTGAAGTGGATTGAAGCCCTCATGGACAGTTTAAAGTTGGGATGGGGCAAAGTCCTCTCTGTTAAGCTATTTACTGGAACAGAGGAGGCAAAAACACCACAGCCTGCCCACCCCCGCTCCTGCTGGCATCTTAGGTGACTACAGTTAAGAAGAGCAGAAGGTAAGGCATGGAAATGGCAACTAGTTACAAGTATCAAAATCTACTTTCAGTCTTGATCAGCTTTTGGGTGGCATCAGAAGTACTCTCCTTTAGCCATTCTAACAATAAAACAGAGCCCAATAAGCCAAGAGAGCCTGCAAAAACTGCACACACTCCTAGCTTACCATCTGGATAGTGGTACTTTTTTGGTTTTAACATTTGCATTGACTTGGCGTACTTTACATCATGACAAACCTATCATTTATTCTCCCGTTTACCACTGTCTGGCAAGCAAGTGCTTGTCTATGTAGAACCTTGCTATCCTACATAGATAGTCCTTCATCATGGATTACTCTGAAATTCAATGATGCTCATAACTAAGAATATGTGGCTTATAATCCTGAAATGGCCATGTTGCACTAGTGATTCTGTCCTCCCCTTCACTGAGGTCCTCAGAGGCTACTGAAGAATGTACCATTTGGCTTGTCTTCTTTAAATGTTTCTGCACCTGTGCTGCACTAATTTATCCCACATCCCAAGCAGTTACTCATGATTCAGTGCATCTAATATGCATAATTTCACAACAAACATTTAATGATGATCAGTAAGACTGTCTAATGAAACCAATTCAATTTTTAAAATTTCTTTTGAGAATGCCAGTATTTAAGAAGGTGGCAGTAGCACTGCTGCCCTCATACAAACGCTTGTAAGGGATTCCAAAATAACATCTTGACAGAAGAAAAGAAGAGCTTAAATATTTCACTATTTGCCGAACACCTGAAGCATAAATTGAATACTCGGGATACAAAACATATTATTCATGCAACTACTACCTATGAAGCCTTTGAAATTAATGTTACATCACGGTTCCTTTCAATAATAAACCTTCCTCTGTTCCACAGTATTTCGGAGATTTCATTTTAGGAATGAAACACAGGAAGCCCTGACTAGACTTTGTGTGAAACAGACAAAGTAAAAAAGTTACCATGATCACTCTTCTACCCACCTACTCAGATCTATGGTGGCAGGGCTTGCTAAAACACACAAAGCACTCAGTCCTGTTTCCCTGTCTCTAGAAGGCTTTCACCAACTGGTTCCCTGTTCTCTTCTGTTCTTCAGAGGGGGCATCATGTGCCACCTTTACTGCCCATCCACTTCCCTGGGAGAGAAACCAACAGGACCCATGCAAACAGATAAAACGGCAATTCTGCCATATACTGTCAACAGGGTTCTTTGCATTTCAGTTCTCCGAATGCTCTGTGGCACCTGCCACAAACCCCTACAATTGCTGCCTGTGCACTTACTGATATTTGCGTGGAACACAGCAAGTGAAAGAACATCCAGGAGCTTCAGGGCAGTGTCTGAGAGGCTGAGAGGGACATCTTCCCAGTTTGCTAGTTGGTAGAGGACTTACCTACCTGAGGGAACTGACTGAAGGGCAGAAAGAAGCCTCTTAGTCTGTATTTATCAGGCAGTCTGTATCAACAACAAGGGTGGCAAGGAAATGTAGGCGCTAATGTAGAGAAATTCTTCTTAGCAGAGGACAATCTATTCTTAGGGTCACTTTTTTCCCTGGTTTTTGTGTTTTATGAGGTTTTTTTTTTTTTTTTAATTTTATGTCATGTGTTCATTTTATTCTGTATCTTCATAGGAACTGAATGAGAGATGAGAAAAAGTTACACTGGAGGCTACTATTCAGATACCAATTTTGAACTGGGAAACTTTTGTACAACTTGTTACAAGATTAATAATTTTATGGATATTCTGGTATTAAGCTACATGGCATGTTTACTTTTTACCTAGAAATAATTTATATCAGTAAGGTAAAAAGCTGCATAACTTGGGAAAACACTATTTCTAAAAAAGGAAATGCAAATGGCTAGCAATCATGTGGAAAGTGTTCAATTTCACCAGAAATGGGGAAAGTTAAAATAAGATACCATTTCATGACCATAACACTGAGGAAAATTTACACATCTCACAATATCTCATGTAAAAAATGATATGGAGCTACGCCAAAAGTCTCATCAACTGCTATGGGCAAGTACAAGCAGGCATAACTATTTTGGAAAGCAATCTGCCAAACTGTGGTAAGAGAGAATGTTTATCTACCGATTTACAGTTTTACATCTAGGTTTTACTGTAAATATATATTTTATGTATATTTATGTAATATTTTATGTAAATATATAAGAACATCCACTTTAGCAAACTTTGCAATAGGTCTGACACATAAATTTTTGTTCATTGATACAATTTAATACTGCATAGCAATAAAAGCAAACTAGAGGTACATGTATCTAGAAAAAGTTCTAAATTATGTTAAAGAAAAAAGGCTGCAGAAATATATTCATTAAAAAATGACATACGCAGCATAGTGAGAGTTACAATAAAAAACCTTTTAGGGCATGTGCAACAATGTTATATTTTGTTAACAGATACATCCTGAGGTAGTATAAATTTAAAAATATGAATGGGAATAAAAGATACCAAGTCTAGGATAATTTTAACCATTAAGAAGGAATATAGGGGGCTTAAATCTTATCTTTTAAAGATCAGAAAAAATAATAAAATGTTAATTTTTATTTGACTAAGTAATGAAAACATGAGTCTTCATGTTATTATTCATTATTTGAAATGTTTTATGATTTTTCTAAACTTCAAATTATTTTTAGTAACATGGAAACCACATACTTTGCATCCTATATCATAAGCATTTCTCAATGTTAGTATCTAAAACATTTATTTTGCTTTCAAGAATACATAAAGCAACATTAGAACTGCATTTGAGCCTTACTTACAGTCCTATATATACAATGAGGAGAAAAAGAGGCTAGGACCATAAGCTTTGGGTCAAAGAGATTAACTTCGCTAGTGCTTCTCACATATTGTGTATCTGAAATATCTGAATACTTTTTAAAAGAACAGATGCTCAGTGGATAAATAAACTCAAGCCTTATCCTAAACCTGCTTGAATCAGAATCATTGCACTGAGAACCACATACAACTAAGACTGAAAACCACTGATCTATCAAAATGGCACAAAGAGAAAAATGAGCAATCCTGATTGAATCAGATAAGTCACGTGGTTGAAATGGTAGAGGGACAGGTTTGTCAATGACAATGCAAACAGTTCTATGCCTCCCACCTATGCACTGTACCAGGAAAACATAAAACATGAGAGAATAATTAAGAAGGCATGTATAATAATTTCATAATAGCTAACATCATGAGGGGAAAAAAGAAAGAAAGTAGTTCAAATGAAATGCATCATTCACAAACAAAGTGTTCTTGCATGACAGTAACTAAATTAGACTAGAAAAAACCGGGACATCACAGGACTGCAAGAGAGTGAAGCTGGGGTACTTATTTCCCCAGCTCCTTCCTTGCCTGGTCACAGAAAGGCCAGAGCTGTAAGTTGGACTGCATTTTCCACATAGTTACCCTCTTTGGGTTTTAGTCATGGTTCCCTTCTTAATATCCATTCAGGCCTAAGGACAGTAATGGCTTCCACTACTGATAGTCCTGGGATGCTTCACCATCCATTATTGGTTTATTTTAATCCAGGCATACCTTTCAAGTTAAACTCTTCTCTGTTATCCCATTTGAGACTACAACCTATTTTCTACTAGAACACTAACTGATATAATTGCGAAGCTTGAAAAAATTGTACCTGAGTATCTGATTAATAAATTTATTTCATAGATTTAATGTTATAAGCTGATATATCCTATTACCCAGTGTTCTAGTTCATACATATGATTCAGAAACAAATATATATTTAAGATATGACCTGCACCTTTGAGGGAAAACATCAAGGTGGAGAACAAGTTCAAACAGAAAATAAGTGAAATAATAAAAGACAGAGAAAGTAACCAACACATAGAACTATCTCGTAAACAAAAAACAAGAAACTAGGAAGTCAGGGAAAGCTTTGTGGAAAACAGTGGTATTATAGCTGGGTCTTAAAGGATAGAGAGGATTTAGAGAGCATTAGTCAAGTAGAGTGGAGAGAAATGGGTACTTTGAGCAAGAAAACTAAAATAAGCCAAAACACTAAATTGGGAAAGGATATGGTTGTTTGGTAAGCAAACAGTATAATGCCTGACTAGGAGAGAGAAAGCTTTATTTAAAACTATACAGCCTTAGCTGGTTTTAAGTCAGATAGGTGTAGCTATGTAAATATTTATTATACAATTTATATATTATTCTAAAGACAAGTAGTCTGAGAAAAAATGGGTTTTGCCTTAAAACCAAAAATTCAAAGAGTATGGCCAGAAAAATATACCTCAGTTTTAATTTCTATCTTTATTAAATAAACTTTAAATAAACAGTCCTCAATTTACTCATTGTACCATTGGTCCAACTGTCTATACTATTCATCAAAAGCTGTCTACATTGGTGTCCATACTTCAATTCTCACCCCTTGGATGAATTTTTTTAATAGGCTTCTAAATAGGACTAGCAATTCTCAGAATACCTCTCATGCTTATCTCAGCCATTTTATGAAGGATATTTTGAAGCTGCTTTAAAAATGTGTGCTAATGATCTACTGATTGTTTCTAAAGTCTTCCAGCTATCACCCCATCAGTGAATTAATCAGATAAAGAGATTATAGAGTTTGAGACCAGTTCTATTATTAATATAACCTTCTTCAATATTTCTGCTTGCCACAGAGAAATTTACCAGGATTTTAAAAATGCAATGGATCTAATTTTCTTAGCTTTTCCACTTTTCTAAAAGATCTGCCACTCAAGTCATTTCCTTACATTTTTTTTTTCAAAATCTAAGGAAACAATACAACACCTTGTTAAGCAGTTAATGCTTACAGTACCAAGAATGCTTAGATTTCATCAATATGATTCTATTTTTATACACTTTATCATATACTAGAGTGAAAAAAGATATTTTTTGAAGATTTGAGAGAGAAAGGGAGAGAGATGGTGCCCATGCTTACGTGCAGGGGGAGGGGCAGAGAAAATTTTAAACAGACTCTGTGCTCACACAGCCCATCATGAGGCCCAACATGGGGCTCCATCTCACAACCCCTGAGATCATGACCTGAGCCAAAATGAAGAGTTGGGATGCTTAACCAACTGAGCCATGAAGATGCTCCAAAACACAGTATTTTAATGTGGGTATTTTTGTGTCCTCATGTTACTGTGGACTACGATCAATTGTCAGGGTATGAAACAAATTATTAGTTTTAAAATACTTAACAAACATGCAAATGTAAACATAGAAATAAATATTTCTATGTACAAAAATACACACAGACATAGAACTTTAGCCTTCAAGTAGGCATTGTCCCCTTTGGAACAGCCCCTCTGGGAAGGATGCAAAGTTATTCTAACAATGTTGCCATTATTTAAAACTATTACTAAGTCACCCTTTTTAAATAGCTTTCATAGCCTTTCAAATAATCTTTTAAACATCTTTAATAGTGGTAAAATCTTGAAGGTACAAATGAGTTTCACAATCATGCAGAAATCATTTTATCAAGTTTTCCAAATAAAATATGGGTTCAAACTGAGTTATATAGTTTTTTTTAATGAAAAAGTACAAACAAAAACCAGTCCTTATAAAAGTGATCCTCAAAGTATGTTTTTGTTACTGATAAATGGATCAGAAATTGCGAAAGTTTCGAAATAACTGACTAGCAGCAATACTTTTACAAGTGTTTACTTGTACTTGGAATGACCACTCTCTTTCAAAAAATAATTAACAGCATGTTTGCAGGGAGGTGCAGGGTTTCATGACTTCACAGTCACACTTCGAAGTCACAGGGCATCTTTTTTTCCAGGTAGTTAACCATATTTACTTCATTAATTCTCTAAATATCCCTTATGAGAGAAAGGCCAGATTATCATTCCTTTTTTCCCCCCCAGTAGCTGAATGAAGGCTGAATAAGGAAAGAATCTTGTTTATTTCATGAGTCGATAAATGAGTTTAGGCATACTGTGCCCTAACATTTGTGCTATGTAGTTAGCAAATGTAAATGAAATGTTTTAGCTTTATGCTCGATAGAAAGGCATTAAATGAGGTAGATGTGTCATAAAATATTAGAGATCTATTAAAATGATTATTAATTCATTGCACACTTGCCTAAAAGAATTCTTGCTTCATGTATGACAACTACTTATTAAAGAGGCTGGCATCTACCTTAAAATACACTCATAAGCATTCTACTGGAGTCTACTTTATCAAATAAAGAATGCTACTTGATTTTGGAAGGAAAAATATCTTTATTTTGAAAAACCAAAAATACAAATCAAAGAGAGGAAAAAAAACAGGCAGTAAAAGATCTATTAGTAATCTCATGTAAGAGCAAACCCTAGGGAATCTGGTGAATAGTTGCTGGTTTTGGAGAGTTAAAAAACAACATAAATGCACAATTACAAGTCAAATTTCATTGAAATTATTGAAATGGCTATTCTCCTAAACATTTAATTCTTCTTTTGAGAAAAGAAAACCTGCTGCTCAATATTCTAGAATACCTATGTGCCCACTTCTTCCATTCTATTTATTCATTAAATAAATATTTAGAGCTCCCAGCAGCACCATATTTATATAGGATATTAAAGATCTGACAGGCCAAAGACAAATTTAGTCCTTACTGTTACTCCCCGATCCTATTCAACAACTGAAACTGTAACAGCGCTCCAGCTGGTCTTAAGGGCTGACTTGCTTCAAGATAACACACTCCTTGCCTGCTGATTTAAGGTCCTTGATCTGTAATAGAATTAATTTGCTTTCTTTGAGATCTGTAGACCACTGGCTTTGGACTAAGAGACTAGAACCTTCCCAGAACACAGAGGCCCACAAGTATGCTTGAAGCCACCTCGACTTTCTGATTAGCCCAGCAATCTTTCATCCAATTTTTTTTTTCGTTTTAAGGCCACACGAATGACTTCACTGATCTCCCTTTGTCCATCTGTAAATCTTGCCCTCCACTGCATAAAGAACAGAGTACTCTTATACAACCACCCCTGAGTACCAAGGAACCAGATCTTGCACAGCCTCCAAGTACCAAGATAACTCAGTAGTTGGTATCACCAAGTCTACATGTAATCAATAAATGTTACAGAGTACTATACTCCCTTAACTGATTAAACCCCTTTAAAAACCTCTGGGCCACACAGAAACCTAGGAGGGCCTTTGGACAAAAGTCCACCTTCTCCCCCAGAGGGCTGGTCTCCTGAATAAAGCTCATATTCCTCTCAAAACTCCTCTCTTGAGGAGAGGAGGGTGGGGGTAGGGGGTAACAGGGTGATGGGTATTGAGGAGGGCACCTACATTTGATGAGACTGGGTATTATATTTAAATAATGGATCACTGAGCACTACACCAAAAACTAATTATGTGCAATACAATGGCTAACTGAACATAACTTGAAACACACACACACACACACACACACACCAAAAAACCCTCCTCTCTTCGGTATTGGTCTTTCCAGCGACAGGCAGCTGAGCTTAGGTCTGCACAACAAAATGATTCCAGTCTTTTAAGCAACACTTTTTAGTGGTAATATTCCAAGAGTCTAAAAAAACTCAACTCCATTTTTAATGAAAGGTGTTAGTAATTAATGACTTATAAAACATAAAGAGTATCCAATGGGCATTCTGAGCCCTACATTTTGTACGGGGTTGAGTGACTGGACCAAGAATAACTCTCAGCCAGACAAGTTCTAATCACACCTCCCACAAGGGCTGGCTGCTTAGTTCTGATAAAATCATGTTTCCGCGTGGGTGCCTCAGCTGTCTGGTCTATAAAATAGGGTAATTTAACTGGTACCTGTCCATACAACGCTCCTTTGAAGTTAACTAATGAATGCTGACTTGGGTGCACCTGAACCTATCAGATGCGACTAAAGCATTGAGTACTATCTGGAAAAGAACACGGGGTAACACATACACATTAGTGCTAAATACGGCAGTAATAATAACAGCCCCCACCCCCAGCCCTCTCCCCATCTTCGCTCCGCTGCACAAAGCGTCCTTATAACCTCAGCCTAGCCAAGTCTGTACACTCTGGATCCAAGACTGCAACAAAAGCAGCTAAAAGGCCAACACCAAAATGGACCAGACAAAAGAAAGTGGCTCTGAGCAGAGGCAACGGGCCACAGAAGGGGGTGTGTGCCGACTCTTCCCAGAAGCTCTCAGTTGAAACAGGACTCAGTTCCCCAACTCCAACCCGGAGGATATCCAACAATCGACCCAGTCGCCCACCACCCGCTCCCTGCCCTCCGCCCGCCGGAACCCTGCTCCCCCTGCCCCCAAGCCTGGCGGCGATCTTTACGGCCCTGGCTCACATCTCCAGACCCGGTGTAATTCCATCCGGTCCAGGGTCGCTCCCGGAAGGCTCCGCAGAGAGCCTCAAGTGCGCAAGTTAAACCGCTGGGGCCGCACCACCTGAGGCGGGGGCGGGAGGCAGCCAGGCCAGCCCCAGCCCCAGCCCACCCAGGCCAACCCAGCCCTCCAGCAGTCCTAGCTCCCCCAGTGGAGCCCGGCAGAGTCACCACAGCCGGTCAGGGCCAGCAGAGGCCGGACACCGTCGGGGAGGCACGCCCACCGGGCTCTGAGCCGCAGGACCTTACCTGCGTCTGTGTCCGGGAGCCCTGGGCTCCGCGCCCCCTCCTGGCGCGCCCCGGGCCCCGCGCCCCGCGCCCCGAAGCCCGGCTCTGAGGACTCGCAGCGTCGCGGCTCTAGCGGCCGCGATGCCGGTTCTACGAGACGGGAAGCGACAGGAGCCAAACGCCGCGGAAAGCGCTCCAGCTCGCCTGGGTCTCTGCGCCCCGGCGCTCCGCACTACACACCGCCCCGCTCACTCACCTCGGTGGGTTCCGCCCCGGCTGAGTGTGGGCGACGCCCCGCCCTGACCCACTGCCTGCCGGAGCGGCGCCAGCAGTGCCGGGCTCGGCGAGACCCGGACGAAGTTGTTCTCTCTTGTCATCCCCTTGCCAGAGTAACCGAAGTTTCCTTGGGCCTCCTGCAACCTCGGCCTCACCCAGTAGCAACCAGGGGTCTGAGTTCTGAGCCCACCTGCTGGGTCTGTTGCTTCTTGTGCCTAAATTTCCACGTTTGTTCAACTGGGATTAATTACTGAAGTGTTCTTGACTTCATTCTTGACGAATTACAGTTCCTTTGTGAGTTGATGACCAGAAGTAAATCAAAAGTGCTTAGTCCGGGAGTGTTGGGGGGGGGGGGGTCTCTTGGAGTAAATCTTGCCTTGTCAACAGCACATCAAAATAATGAAAACAGATGACCCAGAGACTATAAATAAGGTTCGGAACATAAAAAGCAAGTTTTATTAGTTGGTTTGAGGAAGGGGAGGAAGCCCTAAGGAGGGAGCCTCTAAAGACTGTATCGGTTTTTATGCAAGGTAGAAATTTCCATTTGCCTTAAGTGGCTTATTTGGACTTCTGTGCAAGGCTGGGGTTGCATGTAATGATTTCCCACCAGAGAATCTAAGGCAATCAATAACAAAACCAAAGACATCAAAAAGTACAGGAAACTACAAACCAATGTACCTTACAAATATTAATACAAAACTCCACAATAAAACACTGGCAACCTAAATCCTACATAAACAAAACATTTTATAACATGACCAAGAAGGACTTCCCTGAGGAATGCAAGTTGGTTTACTGAAGTAATACTTTTAGAAGAAAAGGCATATGGACATTGAGGAGGGTATGTGCTATGGTGAGTGCTGTGAAGTGTGTAAGCCAGATGATTCAAAAACCTGTACCCCTGGGGCAAAAAATACATTTTACGTTAATAAAAATAATTAATTAAAAAAAAAAAAGAAAAGGCAAAGGCCACAGGATCATCTCAATAAGTGAAGAAAAAGCACTTGATAAAATCTAACATGTTTTCATGATAAAAACATTCAACTAACTAAAAAAAAAACTAAAAAAAAAAAACCTAAAAAAACAAAACAAAACATTCAACTAAAAGGGAACTTCCTCAACATGATAAAAGGCATCTGTAAAAAATTCAAAGCTAAGATCATACCTACTGGGGGGAAAAATGAATAGTTTCCCCTAAGATCAAGAATAAGACAAGAATGTCATCTCTCCTACTTCTTTTCAATTTTGTATTGCAGGTTTTAGCTAGGACAATTAGGCTAGAACAGTCAAATACCTAACAGTAAATGAGCAAATAGAAGACAAAGAATTATTAAGGAAAACCAAGACAATTGCCCTTGGAACTGAAGGGCATTAGGACACAAGCTTTCAGCTCAATGGATAGAAATGATCTATACCAAGGTGTATTATTGTGAAATTTCAAAGCATATAATGTCAGAGAAAAGATTTTAATAGATTCCAAGGAGGGAAAACATAGATCATTTATGAACATTCAGAAATTAAAATGTTGGACTTTTTGACAGAAACATAAATTCTGAGGGAAAATTATTTCTAATCTAAAAAATAACAAGGTTAAAAACAGGTATTTCAGATATGCAAAATTTTAAGTATTTTTTTTTTCATGCATCTTTTCTCAGAAAACAATTGGGGGATGTGCTCCATTACAACAAATGGTTTGCCAGAAGAGAGAAGTGAAATTTACACCCAAATCAAGTATGGTAGGCACAGTGGCCCTCAAAAGACGTTCACATCCTAATCTCTGGAACCTGTAAATATGTTACATTATGTAGCAAAAAGGACTTTGCAGATGTCATTAGAGTTATGAATTCAAATAGGAAGACTATTCTAGATTATCCAGGTAGTCAGTCAAATGTAATCAAATGATTCTTTAGAAGCAGAAAACCTTCTCTAGCTGGAATCAGAAAGATGAGACATAAGGGAAAATCAGAGAGGTTTAAAGCCTGAAACTTGCTAGAATCCCCCAGTGCTAGAAGAAACCATATGAAAAACACAAGGAAGAATGTGGGCAGCTTATAGAACCAAAAACCTGGCTGATTCACAGTTTTTATTGTTTTTTTGTTTTAAGAAATAAATGTTTAGAAGTACAAAGTTTATTACCAACTGTCCTGGAAGAAGAAAGACAAGACAAAAAGTCTTAGCACCTTCTGATTAAGGCATATAATTTAGCCTCTTATTTCCTATGAAGCCACAGAATATAGTCAGAGAAATGACAGGGTCAAAAAATCTGGCAAATAAAAATAGGATACCCAGTTAAAATCAAGTTTTGGACAAGATCTTAGTATAAAAATACTTATAGTAAAAAAAATCTTTCGTTGTAAGTTCAAATTCAACTGGTTATCCATAGCATCCTAAAAAGTGAACCCTCAAAACAATGGTCCTCAACACTGACTGTACATTGGTAGCTCCTAAAGGGCTGGTGAGGATACCCATGCCCACTGTCACCCTGGTATGACTGAATCAGAATTCCCTCGGGTGGGAGCTCAGGTGAGTCCAGGGTATGATCAAGGTTAAAAACCGGGACCCTAGAGAGGAGTTGAGGTGTACAGGTCTGGTGGACTGAAACCAACCTCCCCTGCCAGTTTACAACCTGAAGTGAACAAATATTCTAACAAATTTTCTAACAAATATTCATGGTCTCAAAGTTACCAATGACGACTATGATTTTCAATACTTTGCAGAAGAGCTTTAATTTTTTTTTGTACAGACAGATAAAAGCTCCACTTCATGATTATAAGGTACCAAATAAATACTAATTTAACTACTAGGTAATTGGTATCTCAATATTTACTGATAGTATATGGCACCCTACCAGATATAATGGCTAGCAGAGTATGAAGTCATCTCAAAGTCCCTATGTCAGTAGTCTTCACACTACCTAAGAGTTGAGGTTTCTAACTTCTGGCTTCAGTTACAATTACCACTCAAAATTAAAATAAATAACAAGGGAATTATAACTTATGCCTAGAAACCCAAAACTGTGTGCTACAACTCCTGCCATTTGAGATTAGAGCAGGACATTTAGGTGATCTGAGACAACAGGCAGTTAGAAATAAGAACTTGAGTTAATGGCATCATTTGCAGAGGCAATCTTGGAAGTTGTGAGACCACCATGGGAAGATAGAGAGTCCTTAGGAAAATTCTAGGTTTAGGACCACAGCAGAAAAAGAGCTAAAGAAGTTCCTGTTGGAAAGACTGGAAAGAACTGTAAGATAATCATATTGTAGAAAGCAAAGGCTTCCCATGGGAGTATGAAGAACAAGTAGATAGTGTCGGACATGGCAAAGAGGTGAAGGAGGAAGAGGAAAGGCCACTCGGTTTGATGACTCACAAGGCAGTACAGGACAGTTCAGCTGTTGGGCTCTGGAACCAGAAGCCGCTGGCTTAAATCCCACTTAAATTCATAAAACCTTCCAACAGTACATTAAAAGGATTATTCACCACAACCAAGTGGGATTTATTCTAGGGCAGCAAGGTTGGTTCAACATCTGCAAATCAATCAATGTGATACAATACATTAACAAAAGAAAGAACAAGAACCATATGATACTCTCAATAGATGCTGAAAAAGCATTTGACAAAGTACAGCACCCCTTCCTGATCAAAACTCTTCAAAGTGTAGGGATAGAGGGCACATACCTCAATATTATCAAAGCCATCTATGAAAAACCCACCGCAAGTATCATTCTCAATGGAGAAAAACTGAGAGCTTTTCTGCTAAGGTCAGAAACACGGCAGGGATGTCCGTTATCACCACTGCTATTCAACATAGTACTAGAAGTCCTAGCCTCAGCAATCAGACAACAAAAAGAAATTAAAGGCATCCAAATCGGCAAAGAAGAAGTCAAACTATCACTCTTTGCAGATGATATGATACTATATGTGGAAAACCCAAAAGGCTCCACTCCAAAACTGCTAGAGCTTGTACAGGAATTCAGTAAAGTGTCAGGATATAAAATCAATGCACAGAAATCAGTTGCATTTCTTTACACCAACAACAAGACAGAAGAAAGAGAAATTAAGGAGTCAATCCCATTTACAATTACCCATTACAATTACCCAAAACCATAAGATACCTAGGAATAAACCTAACCAAAGAGGCAAGGAATCTATACTCAGAAAACTATAAAGTACTCATGAAAGAAATTGAGGAAGACACAAAGAAATGGAAAAATGTTCCATGCTCATGGATTGGAAGAATAAATATTGTGAAAATGTCTATGCTACCTAAAGCTATCTACACATTTAATGTAATGCCTATCAAAATCCCATCCAACTTTTTCCAAGAAATGGAACAAATAATCCTAAAATTTATATGGAACCAGAAAAGACCTCGAATAGCCAAAGGAATATTGAAAAAGAAAGCCAAAGTTGGTGGCATCACAATTCCAGACTTCAAGCTCTACTACAAGGCTGTCATCGTCAAGACAGTATGGTACTGGCACAAAAACAGACGCTTAGATCAATGGAACAGAATAGAGAGCCCAGAAATAGACCCTCAACTCTATGGTCAACTAATCTTCGACAAAGCAGGAAAGAATATCCAATGGAAAAAAGACAGCCTCTTCAACAAATGGTGTTGGGAAAATTGGACAGCCACATGCAGAAAAATGAAATTGGACCATTTCCTTATACCACACATGAAAATAGACTCCAAATGGATGAAGGACCTCAACGTGAGAAAGGAATCCATCAAAATCCTTGAGGAGAACACAGGCAGCAACCTCTTCGACCTCAGCCGCAGCAACTTCTTCCTAGGAACAACGCCAAAGGCAAGGGAAGCAAGGGAAAACATGAACTATTGGGACTTCATCAAGATCAAAAGCTTTTGCACAGCAAAGGAAACAGTCAACAAAACCAAAAGACAACAGACAGAATGGGAGAAGATATTTGCAAACGACATATCAGATAAAGGGCTAGTATCCAAAATCTATAAAGAGCTTAGCAAACTCAATACCCAAAGAACAAATAATCCAATCAAGAAATGGGCAGAGGACATGAACAGACATTTCTGCAAAGAAGACATCCAGATGGCCAATAGACACATGAAAAAGTGCTCCACATCACTGGACATCAGGGAAATACAAATCAAAACCACAATGAGATACCACCTCACACCAGTCAGAATGGCTAAAATGAACAAGTCAGGAAATGACAGATGCTGGCAAGGATGTGGATAAAGGGGAACCCTCCTACACTGTTGGTGGGAATGCAAGCTGGTGCAACCACTCTGGAAAACAGCATGGAGGTTCCTCAAAAAATTGAAAATAGAGCTACCTTGTGACCCAGCAATTGCACTACTGGGTATTTACCCTAAAGATACAAACGTAGTGATCCAAAGGGGCACGTGTACCCGAATGTTTATAGCAGCAATGTCCACAATAGCCAAGTTATGGAAAGAACCTAGATGTCCATCAACAGATGAATGGATAGAGAAGAGGTGGTATATATATATATACAATGGAATACTATGCAGCCATCAAAAGAAATGAAATCTTACCATTTGCGACGACATGGATGGAACTAGAGCGTATTATGTGTAGTGAAATAAGTCAATTGGAGAAAGACAACTATCATATGATCTCCCTGATATGAGGAAGTGGAGATGCAACGGGGGTGGGGGCTAAGGGGGTAGGAAAAGAAAAAAATGAAACAAGATGGGATCGGGAGGGAGACAAACCAAAAGAGACTCTTAATGTCATAAAACAAACTGAGGGGGATGGAGGGGGAGGAGGATTGGGAGAGGGTGGTGGGGTTACATTATATGTTTAAATAAAAAAAGTTAAAAAATTCATAAAACCTTAGGACAAGTTTCCATTGTCTCTCTTTGCCTTAGTTTATTCATTCAAAAATAGGAAATAATGTAGAGTTATTATGAAGTTTCAATGATTTTATCTACATAAAGTGCTTAAAATGGTATCTCACATAGAGTAAGGACTCAGAAAATACCAGTTGTTATTGCTAGTATTATTGACAACCTTTAAGAAAACAGTTTGTGTAGAAAAATACTTTAGTTGGGACTCACTTCAGTGAAATGACGCAAATCCAATTCAAGTTGACCCAAGGACAATATTCATAGGAATAAGTCTATGATAGTTGTATGCATATTCAGGATCTAAGTGCTCAGATGTTGCCATCAGCAGGATATCTCAATCTTTTGGCATTATTTTTCTGTGTTGGCTTTATTTTTAGGCAGGATCAGCCTATGCAGTGGCAAATTTGGCCTCCAGTAACTCCAGGATGAAATTCAAGCTGTTTAGCGATTGCAATGGAAAAAGAATACCTCTTCCCACTAGTCGCAGTAAAGTTCTAGAACTGAGACTTAGTACACAGACTTGGACTGCATGCCCACTCTCATCAATTATTATGAAAAGAAGGAAGTAACTAGCAGGTTGGCCAAGTGAGTGTCATTTAATCACCCATAAAACTCATGTGTGAGTGTAGTGAGATGTGGGTGTTGGGAGGAATTAGCCTCCTTACTCAGGCCATAAAGGTTGAA
>ML108478.1:4849-22129 GCA_003697995.1 Taxidea taxus jeffersonii | reverse complement strand
AAAAATATTTTATTTATTTATTTATTTGACAGAGAGAGATCAGAAGTGGGCAGAGAGGCAGGCAGAGAGGAAGGGAAGCAAGCCCCCCGCTGAGCAGAGAGCCCAATGCGGGGCTCGATCCCAGGACCCTGGGATCATGACCGGAGCCAAAGGCAGAGGCCTTAACCCACTGAGCCACCCAGGCGCCCCGAGCTGTCATTTCTTAACATGCGATCACAGCCACCCAGGTCAGTCCTCTACGCACAGGAACGTGTGCACGAGCCCTCCTGCTTGTACACCCAAAGGAGGGAGCGAGGTGGCTTCGTGAGAAACAACCCTGTTCTCCTTCCACACTCCCCAGGTAAGGACACCATTCTTTGTGTTTTTCCTCTGATGTCTCCTAGTTGTTGTTCAAAAACCAAGTGAATGGTCGCTCCACTATGGTACACGAACACATTGGAAATGACCTCCATTAACTCTCCTGACAGAGTGAGACCTGGGCAGTTAGTTGATTCTAGCTTATGATGCACATTAGTATCTCCAGATTGGCTCTTGGGAAACAAAAGTGGCGTGGAGTTGTGGGAATCAAAATCAGGTTGCCCAGCCACTGGCTAACTGAGCAAGGATTCAAATCCCACCCAAGACAGCCCAAAGCCATGGGGCCTGACGTCAAATGAAGACATAAAGACTCCCCAGTGATGCCTTCAACAGAGCCCAGGTGGCCGTGCTCTGACTCAACATCAGACTGGAACACCTCCACATCATCCGATAGAGAAAATACAATGGACCACAGGAAATGTGACATCATGTACCACATTCAAATCTTCGTGGCCACATATTACATTAACAACACTTAAAAGGAGCAACAGGGACTGAAGAGTCTTCAGACAATTTATGTCTTATACCTAAGTTCATAGAAATGAACTATAGAAGAATCCTGTTCTAATAACCAGAAGTTGGAATGTCGTATCTCTTTAACAAATGGGATCCAGCCCTACGTGTATATGGGTTTCAATGATCTCAAAAGTAAAAGAAAGCATTATCTTGGTTGGGGACCAGCCATGCCTAGCACCTGTTTTAAAAAAAACAGTGAAAGAGAGAGAGAGAGAGAGAGAGAGAAAATCCATTCTTTGCTTTTACAGGAGTTGATTATTTAGAATCACAATCTCACTCGCTCCTGCTGACACCGTCACACATGACCTTTGCAGTTAAGATCAGGAAAAGAACATGTCAATCCAACATCCCCATTTGTACCTACGATTCCATTCAGGACTGCAGCCAATAGAAGTACTCACTTATCTCTTGGGAACTCCCACTTTGGATCTTCTGGCAATTCATACTCGGAGACCCCTGCCAGCATGGGGGTGTCTGCTGTTGAGGACAGGCGTGTGGTTATCCTCACCAGTGGGGTGTTGGAGTTCATCGAGGAGCTGGACTCGGCAGAAACCTGGATACAAAATGCAAAGCCCCAGATGTGATCCTGGCTCTACCTGGGACGCCTGGCAGCTGGCCAGAGCCCAGCCAGATATTTGATCCTTAGAAAGAAGACAAGTGGGAGCACTGGCCAAAGTCAAGAATTTAGGACCCAAACCACTGGATTCCAGCTCCTCTGTGTGCCCCATCTCTGCAGTACCAGATTTCACCCCCATCCGAGGTTCCTAAGACCAGGTTTGCAAACATTTTTCGATGGTACCTGAGCAACATCTAAGTCAGCTTTCTGACCTCCAAATAAGCACCTGGGCACAGGGCAACCGCCCCACGGGCTTCACAATTGCCTTTTGGCCTAGATCTGTCCCAGAGCCCCCCATGATCAATCTCCCTGCGGACCAGCTCAGACCATGAATCAATTCTCTGCCTATGCAACTCCAAGGAAGCTTCTTAGAAAATCCGCTCTTTGATATTTCATCTGCCTTTTGGAAAGAAAAGCCGAATGTCTCAAGGAACTAGCTCTAGGATTTGAAGGTGAAGGGCGTTCTATTAGCTCCAAGTGCCATAATTCCAAGTAACCTGAAGGCCAAGCCCTGGGGCCATTCTCTGCTGATGCTGACCATTCGGTAAAAAACAAGACTCTTGTCAACGTCGCTTTCAGAAACGAGTGGATTGAACACAAGGGATGAAGAGTCAAGGAGCAAAAAACTACGTCCTCGATTCATCATCACAAGGCAAAGCTCCTCTCCCACCTGAGGTAGGCAAGGTTTTCCCCGAGTCTTGTCATTCACCATCATCCTTTTTGGTCTGTGTCTGATAAAAGGGTTACTTCTTAAACATAGCATCTCCCTGTGCTGGTTTCTGTAAAGGAAAACCCACGCAGAGCCCACCTCAAGGCCAGTTTTGATGGTTACTGAGCTGTCCTGGTACGATTGCGGGCTGCTTGACCACTACCTTATTCTTAACCATGAACGAGACTTGGGGCTCAAGAAAGTCAGAACATGGGGTTTAACATGGTCCTACAAAGCAGCCCGCCTCCCCCCCGCCCGGTTCTGTCCCCTGCGCGACTGCCCAGGTCAACTGCATGCCCCAGCGGTGCTGATGAATACTTTTCAAATTAAGACGCCAAAAACGGAACGCGGGTAAACAAACTTAGCTGGGAAGAGTGTTCACAAAGCAGAACCTGAACCATCCCCACTGGGAACCAGAAGATCTGTACCTTCCCTGGGCACGTCCTATTTGGAAAACCTTTATTCTCTTCTTGGTAAGCCCAAACTGCCCGTAGTGCAGACGGAATCCCAAGAGACGCCCAAGAATGGACTGGGAGGGGGAAATCATTTTAGGAACAGGAAGTTGGTTTCCGTATTAAAATCAAGTTGCATGAATTTTTAATCCAGAGTTTCTATTATCTTTTAAAATGTACAAGAGAGGGGCACTTGGGTGGCTCAATGGGTTAAAGCCTCTGCCTTTGGCTCAAGTCATGATCCCAGGGTTCTGGGATCGAGCCCCACGTCGGGCTCTCTGCTCTGCGGGGAGCCTGCTTCCTCCTCTCTCTCTGCCTGCCTCTCTGCCTGCTTGTGATCTCTGTCTGTCAAATAAATAAATAAAATCCTTTAAAAAATAAAATAAAATAAAATGTACAAAAAAAGGGCACCTGGGTAGCTCAGTCATTTGAGAATTTGACTCCTGATTTCAGCTCAGGTCACAATCCCAGGGCTGTGGGATCAACCCCACACTGGGTTCCCCACTCAGCACAGTCTGCTTGAGGAGTCTCCCTCCCCTTCTGTCCCCCCCACTCACTCTCGCTCTAAATACATTAATCTTTAAAAAACAAAAATAAAACGTACAAGAGAATATTTCTGACCCCTCTAAGCAATCTTTTGACAGGGGACTCCCTCCTAAATTTTACTATGCAGACAGTATGAGCTGTGTTATCATGAGCACCATAAATATGGTTTTTTTCTTTCAAAAGGATGAAGAATCATTAATTTTGGAGTTGAGAGAACACCATGAATAGATTGTGCTCCAAAAGGCTAAGGCCTCACACCCAAGTGTCCACAAGCTCAAACGGCAGAAGCAAGGAGGAAAGCACAGTAGTAACTGTGGTGACTCCCCCAGAATCCACCCCTGCCCCCCCATTATTGCCAGGGCCAAGGCACGGACCCCACCCTGGCCGAACAGACAACCTGGAACACCCCTCCAGTGTGGGGGGGGCCCAACACACTGCACTACATTGACTCAAGGTCATGTGCTATGGATACCAAAGGAGGCTGGTGTTTTCTGGAAAATTCTTCCCCATGAAGAGAAAAAAAATCACCATTCACTACAATGGGAACTTGTACTTAAAGGTCACAAGCAACAAGTACCAATCACACTAATAAAAGTCAGCTTCGAGATGAGATAATGCAGGCCTCAAAAGGCCGTGGTCTAACAGATTCTGACGCCATGACTCTCTCTGCAAGGCCAGCCAGGTAGACTGTTGCCACCGGCCCTGCAGGACTTCTAGAATTCCACCATCATTGCCTGGCATGCTGTCATTGGTGGAGAGGAGGGGAAACCCAATGAGGAAATAACAGAGGGATGTGGTTCTGAATGAAGAGGCAGGTCCTCAAGAATTTCTTCCCTCGTGGGGTGTGAAAACACAGCATTATTTCCACAAGTTCAGGAAGGATATAGAAGAGATTTCAGAGCGGCCACCTTCAGAGAGAGACGCAAACAGCTGAGGGAAGGGGCAGAATTTGTTCTGCCTCAGAACTTTCTAAGCCATTTGAATTTCATTACCTTGCCTACCTATTTCTCTGATGTTTTAGAAAAAGCACCTTCTTTAACAAGAAAAACATGTGTGAAACACAGTGACTTGATTTCCAAAATGAGGTAGAAATGACGAGAACACTGCCCTTCTCCTTCCCCTGTGCTGGGTTCTGCAGCATCTCTGCAGCCCTCTCATGTGAGCACCCCACTGACCAGCCGTGGCCAAGCAGCCCACCCTAGCTGGTCCCCTTCCCTGCTAACTGTCTACGACACGGGGGCCCGATTAGGTGGGGGCCACGTGCCAGTTCCCATGCTGGCCAACTGTGAGAGTTTGGGGAAGTCATTTACCCATCCCAAACTAGACTCTCCTACCTGTTAGAAGGAAACCAGGGAAGTTCCCACCACGCAGGGGCACCACGAGGGGAAAATGAGGTCACACCCCTAAGACATTTAGTGCTGAGCCTGGCTCTTGCTAAGAGCTCAGTTAATATTTGCCAAGACCACAGTAGCTTTTCCTAGGGTTTTTTCAGAATCCTGAGCTGCCCAGATCTAAGGGCGCTTATGACCGGCACCTTCCTCTGGGGAACCCAGAAGATCTGGAGCTTGTGGCTGCTGTGAAGAACGAAACCCACTGGCATTAAGGGCTGACCGTCTTACTGGCCAGGAAGATGAGACCCTCTGCTCACAGCCAGGGTGGGCTGGGGCTCCAGCAAGGAAAAAGCAAACCCAAGAAGTAAAGGATCCAGGAGTCAGGGGTCGGTCCCGGAGCAGGAGGAAAGCTGGAGCATGTGACAAACATAATATGGCTCAGAAGGGGCTTAAGAGCAGAAAAACCTAACGTCAGACGCTGGGCTCACCTATGACCCCAGAGCAACCTTTGCCCACGGACCCACAGCAGAAGTTCACATACAAGTTCACAAGTTGTGCATCTTCCTCCAAACGATCTCAATGAGGTTTTCATGCGAAAGCTTTCAAAACGGAAACCCTTGGTAAACTTGGTTGTTATCATGACTATTAAAAACCTGAAAATCGTGTCTACAAAAAGGATTACTTACGAAAGTTCTGTCCGGATTAAGTGTGGAGGTTTAGCTTCAATGTATAAATCTGGAAAATACTTCTGCAAAAAGCACCAAGCGGGCGGGCCGGGGGTGGGGGGTGGGGGGTAAGAAAATGCCAGCAGTACGAGAAACTAGAATTTGGTCACTCTGTCCGTGGAGGTGTAACCTTCATTTTACCTCCATGCATTTTTATTGAGCTTTTAAAATCCCCTCTGGGACTGTGAACTATGGCTGCCTTTCTCCTCACTCCGTCTCTGCTGCGAGCTGACACGCTTCCGGGGCTTGGCGCCATCCTCCGCTGGCTTGCCAATTCCTCCATGAAACGCAGCATCTCACTGGAGCTCCTCCCCCTCCAAACACACCCCCCAAGTCATCCCCACTGCCCACCTGTGAATCTCCCAATGCAGCCCTATTAAATTATAATCTGCTCTTTTTTTGCACAAAACCATGATCTTCCCTTATTGGATAGCTTATCTAATTTTAAAATATTCCATGGGTGGCGATCATTAAGTGAGAGACAAGCAATAAATGGGAACACCCTAAAATAAACCACCTTTGCGATCCTCAGTCCCCACAGGCATGATTTCTAGCATGTATTTTCAGTCTCTACTCAATACCCCACTTTCCGGAATCTCTTTAACATGTGCCATAAATCAGGCTTTTAATGAAATTGTGTCTTTTATATATTTCCACGGTCTATAGGGGAGATTAAGAAAGGAAGTGTTTTTTTTTTCCTTTTCTTTTTAAAGGGCCACCAAGAAATCGTGTTATCTCTGCACACTAGATTGGACTAGATTAGAACCAAGGCAGGAGACCTCACAGAGAACGAGGCTGGCAGAGGCAAAGAGGGGAGGGTGACAAATGTGCACGCTAATTTCTGACTCTGAAGCTGTGGGTCCACGGTCCTCAAGCCAGAACAGAAGGCTTCAAGTTAACATGCTTTTTGCTCTAAGCCCTGCCCGCCATTCCCCAATGTCCAAACAAAATGCTTTCACCACCTCAAACCAGGTGGCTAGGTTAAAGGTTCAAGGGGGTTCGGGGATTAGATTCTGTTTCCCTCCATAACAAAATTTAAGTCCTCAGACGAGGTGTTTTGTCATTCGTCTCCTTCACCAGGTCTCTGCCTCCCCCACGCTGCTCCCTGGACTCCATGACTCAACCCATCAGAGCAATGGCTCACCGGTCCTGGATGGGCTGGTTCTTCTAGAAGATCCCAGGAGCCAAAATCCAAACCAGATCTCTGGAAGGCTGAGAGGGGAGAACAGCCAAATGGGGGCGCCCACATGGAAGAGCAGAGTCCAGGGAGCCACCCACGGCCAATCTCATTACCCAAGTGTGTTCTGGAACCAGGGAGGTCTCACTAGACCCCATGACTGACCAAAACATGCAGAATATGCCAAGATCATGGTATCTGGCTGCTAGACAGTGAATGAGCTTCTAGGAGTGGAACCGTCCTTCACGGGGCTCATGTGTTTAATAACCATTAATGCACAGCCCCAATGAATGAATCCCCTTGTACCCAGCCAGCCCCCCCACCTCCACATCTTCTGTCCCGTTCAGGAGGTCTCTGGGATCATGCCACTTACCTCAAAGATACTGTTATAAAAGATGGCCTTGATTTACCCGTATCAGCAACCAAGACGGCAAAACTAAAGTCTCACAAAAATTACCCCGTAGGCCCTTCTCAGGGGCCAGTGGTGGTGGGAGTCTGCGCTGCAAGCACGTGTGTCCCTCCCTACCTGGGAGATGGGTTTACCTGTGTATGGCAAAAGGGAAACCTCCATCCTGCCCTCTGGAGACTTCTGGCTCCAGAGAAGGAAGTCGAGTACTCACTGAAAACCAGATCCACCAAACCCAGCAAAATAGCTCATGTGTCCTAAAGAAACCTCCACAATATCCTCACACACACACACACCCCCACCGACGACCAAGTGATGTGTGCGGCCCAGGGAAAGCGGAGCCCTCTCTTGCACGCGTGGACGTGCACAGGCCGCCTCCTAAGGACTAGAGCCGTCCACAGACAGCCCCAGATACCTGCACTAGTGCCGAGAGGCGCACGAGGACACGCTCTCCGGGCTGGCCCCCACCTCACTCATGCTAATTCCAGAGGAGCAAGAGCGGGTGAGCCAGGGGCTGGCACGGTGTCCGAGCCCCAGCTCTGAAAGCAGGGTGAACGCCGGTCCAGGGACACGGGGAGACGCTGTGTGCCACCCATCTCTCCCCCCAACCAAAAAGGTCCCCTCTTTCCTCAAGCATCAAAATGCATAAAGAACCTCAAAAAACTCCTGCTTACTGGGACAGGAACACAAGGAATTTCTTCTGAGCTACCCGAGGAAAAAGTATTTTTGACTCAAAATAACAAACTGAAATGTCGGGTCTTATAGCAGTTAAGTCCAGGACAAATTAGTAAATGTCAAGAAGGAAAAACTCACAGAAGGATTAAAAAAAAAAGAAAGAGAGAGAGAGAGAGAGAGAAAGAAGGAAAAGTAAAAACACCACTCCTCTTGTTCTAAACAGAACAATGATGGACTAAGCTGAGTGAGACGTTGTGTGTATGTGTGTTGGGGGAGGAGCGAGGGTCAGGGCCAAGAAGATAACACTCCGACTCCACCATGAAGACACTCAGTGTTCCCTGTGTGGTAGAGGAGGTTGGGCAGATACAGCCTGAAAACGGGCCTTGCAAGTAACTAGGAAGAACCCATCCCCAAGACATCTGATTACAGGCTCACCTGTTGCCAGGGAAAGGCATGCTTGGCATCCCTGTGGTATTTTCTCTGTCATCAACGTATCTGCCGGCCTTTATGGGGTTTCCATTCCAGCTACAGCCCAATAACCCTCTTTTATCCAGATACCTGATAGGCATCTCCTTCCCCACCAAAGGGGGAGCCGTGCTCATTGTCAAGAATCACACATCCAAAAAAATAAATAAAAGTAAAAAAATAAAAAAAAAAGAATCACCCATCCATTTTGACATGTAAGAGTTGGTGAGGGGTGTCAACATTCGCCCCAATAAATTAATCTCCCAGGGATCTGTTGATTCCCCTCCCCGACCAGGGCATGGCTATTTGCCCATCTTCCTCTGCTTCTCTACTCTCCTTGACGCTGCTAAAACCCAAGACAGCTACATTCTCAAGGATGATGGCCGAGTAACTTTGGAAGCACTGGAAGGTGACAGGTCTTATCTTCCAAGGAACCTGGGTTAGACCAAGCACTTGGGAAATTATGATAAAGAAAGGAAGGAGAGGGAGAAGAAAAAGAGAAAACCTAATGTTCCCTTTGGCTACACAGGGGAGAGTAAAGAAAGAATGACGAACCAAAGTGGAAACAAAGGAGAAAGGCCAGTCAGCCAAAGAGAAACGGAAATACAATGACTAGGGCTGAGTCAAGGAGATTTTTAAGGGCAGCTGGGTCTTTTATATTTAAGTAAAGAGAAGAGCACTCTAACAGTGGCAGAAGAAGATGATGACATCATTACGGGCCAATGGTCTAGCTACATCAAATTGTAGGTTTCCTCCAGAAGGTAGCATTTTCCCCTATTAGAAAAAAAATTAATAATAGAGATGGGAACGCCACTCCCTTTCCTAACTCCCTGAGGTCAGGTTCTCAAGATGGTGGCTGGAAGAATGGCCCAGAGGTAACTGGAAAGGAGGAGGGAGGGGGAGGGGCAGCCATAGCCCAGGAAGGTCACTGAAGGCACCACCTGGCCGTGTTAAGAGTCACCTTCAGACTGGATTCTCCCAGAGTCAGGCAAGTGGCCCCATCGCTGCTGCTCTGGAAGGCCCCAAGAATGATGGTGGCGTCATTTTAATGACAATAGCATTCTTGGTGGCAGGAGTCACCCAATGGGCACCTTTACTTACTTCCCTTGCTCTTAACACAGTATGGGCAATCACCCACACTTGACACACATTCTGAATGCCAGGCTTAGCCTCTAAGAAGAATAAAGAGCTGCTTGATACATGGCTCTGGAGAAGTCAACAAGGACCCATTCAGCCAGGAGTGTGGAGCTGGGTTGAGAACAGCCAGAGCCATGCCAAGACTGCGGCTGGCCGACTGGTTCCTAATCCGCGCTAATGCCCGCCCCAGAAAATGTCACCACCACCTGAAGTCCCGGGAAGGGCGGGGCTGGGACTCACCCAGAGTTTCTCGGAGTGTATTTCAGAATCACCTAAGGACCCACTTAAAATACAGATTCCTGGCCCCATTCTACATCTACTGGATGACAGGCTCTGGGGCTAAAACTAGGGAATCTGCAATTTTAACAGACTAAAGCACACACCGCCACAGAGCAGTACGTTAGCCATTTTACTTGCTGCCGCCAAAGAAATTCCTTGATCAGAACAAAGTTCCCGATACTTGCCTTGTAAACACCTGTCATTCACATCTGCCTTCCCCTTCCGTGTTCAGGAACACAGAGGAAAGAGTCAAAGCATATCCGGTCCCACTCAGCTTTGCGGCAGAGGTTCTATCTTGCCCTGTCCCTCCAAAGCAAGACAACATCCATCAGGAGGGACACTCGAGCGAAAAGTAACCACCAAAGGCCAGACACGGGGTTAAGAACAATCTGTTGCTCATTCAGTATAAAAATCTTTCTACCACCAAATCCACAGCCGCACTTGCGAACGATTAACAATAACACATAATATATGCGTACGCGTCTATTTTAAGAATCAGAGAGGTCGAGCCAAAACCCAGTTACGAGAGACATCACAGTCTGGTTTAAATCAAGCAGTAGTTTGGTTTCATCTCCAGGGCACAAGTTTCTGACCTTGATTAAAAAAAAATAATAAGTCAAAGAGAACTAGAGTCCCTCCCTTTCCAACTAGTGGCATAAGCCTGTCTCAAAAACAGCATTAGATCACAGGGAACAAAAGTGGCCTATGATTCAAAAAGAGTTACACTTGAGCCTCGAACACACAAGGGCACTGCCTCCCTGTGTTATTTCCAGTCCTGCCGATAAGCTCCCAGAGTCTCACACCGACCCGCTTTCTTGCCCTTAGAACTTGACTCAGCAGACCCCATCGATGCACCAGAATTTGACCCTCTGAGCCCCAAACACTAACTGGAGGGCCACTGAGAGGCATGTGGCACACTGAAGCTCGCAGAAGTAGATGATATCGTGGCCCAGAAAGAGAGCCGAGGGCTGGCTGGGGCGTGCGGGGAGGAGTAAATTTCTTTAAACTCTTTATCTACTTTCTGTTACCTGTCTCCGCAGGGGGATCCGTTTAGTCAGCTTGTGCACGGCTGGCTGGCTGCCGAAGTCTGGCTTCTTGGTCGTGGTCTTCATTCGGCACAAGATGACCGTCACCACCATACAGGCAATTAGGAAGACCCCTATGCAGTAAATGGCTATCTCCAGGTAGTCTGGGGAAGCCGTGATCTCCTTCTCTCTCACAGGAGCTAGAGTGGACACCACAGGGGAGGAACAGATAAGCAGGCCAGAGAGTTAGGACACGGGGTTGATGACGAATCCCATCATAGCTAAACGAATCACAAGGTGATGACCTTTCCCAAGGACAGGCTTCCCAGTGCCTCAGTGCTGCAGAATGGCACGGGCTACGGGCCTGCCCTGCACCGCTCCAAAATGAGGGTGAGTGACCAAGGGCTGCCTGCTTGACCACCGGGGCCGGAACAGCCACTATCTCTAGCCGCAATGGGCCTCTGCAATCCAGTGATCGTCACGGACTGGCTGGCTCCAAGACACGAAAGGCAGACTACGGGGCCACATTCTGTCACACATGTGGACAGAATAGGACAGTTATCCGTACTTGTTTAAAAAAAAAAAGAAAGAAAGAAAGAAACTATCTTCCAAGGGGATCTCTGATGCAAACCAAATTAAAAATTCCTAAATATAAACAATGCCCACTTTCGCCTGTGAACAGATGGAACCTCACTCTTATTTGGCTAAGTCCTTCCAAAGGAAGATGTGACGGGGTGATTTACCCCAGATGAACACACTTCCATACAAAATGAAATAAATATTCATCTAGTAGGCTGGTCTGGAAAGGCTTCAGATTTCTTAATACAGTCCAGCATATTATCCAACTGAACAAACAAAAGCACTGAATTTAAAGACCGAATTGCCTTTGATACAGAATCACTACATCCATACCATGGAACGTTTCTAATATCCCTTAATCAATTACCATTTAAGATTTGTGTTTTCTGGTTATATTGAGGTCACTACGACTTTTCTCTTAAAGAAAAAATAGAAACGGTATGACGTGTGCATATCCATGGAATTGCTTAAGGTAACACGTTCTTAGATAGACTTAAAATACTATCTGCTCCCTCCTCAGTCCTCAGTGGTCATGGAGCTACAAGCAGTGTATTTCCAAACGGTATTTTTCTCGAACTGCATTCTTAGTTAATGTGCTAGTACTGTCAGGCAAATCGGTTAAGAAGGGCCAATTAGGCCCCTGTAGAATGCAGTACTACAAGTAAAAGCAAGCTCAAAGTAAAAGGCATCTCATGGTTTCAAAGCAAATATTCACAGAGCAGACTCAAAACAAAAGGGAAAATGGATGCAACGGTATTATTTAAAGCTTATCCATTTTAATCAGAAAAAAAATACTTGCAAGATAGTCAAAACTCCCAGCAGCACAGCACAAAATGAAATGATCGATTTCTTTTTACTAGATATAAAAATAAGCATGCAGGTAGGCACTGTACTCTAGAAATAAGGAATTAGGAACTGGAGTGGAACATCATGAGCTAGCAAACCAGTCTAGGCAGCTTCACAAAGGAAATGACAGAGACAGATGCATCAAAGTAGATCATGGTTATCAGGAGAGGTTCAGCGAGGACAGAGATGCTGGTCAAAGACCCAGACCACAGCAGCATGTAGCAACAGGGCTTCGCTGATGTTGATTTCTCCAAAGGGCGGAAATCACATCAAGCCCACGTCAGCGAGAGCATGCTTTGCAGATAAAGCAAATGGAGGGTCCATTTCATTGCAACATGCAGCAAGCCACCGATTCCCAAGGTAGGTAACACACTGCTTCTGTACATCCTACATGCCAGGGTGCTTCTCCCCAGGCACCCCAACGTACATCCCTCTATTTACGTATCATTGAAAAGAGAGAGTGGAACCACGTGATCAAAGTACATATGGGATTTTAGTGAAATGGAATTTGAAATGAGAAAAAATTACTTTGAATTTTACAAAGTAATTGCCACTTCTTCCTTCAGAGAACTGCGGATGGGTGAATTTATACATTGACTCACTGAAAATGTAAGATCCCTTTGGGCTTTAGGGATGAAATTTCACTTGATCATAAATGTGAGTGTGGGATCTCATTGTAAGTGAATTTCCAAAGGCAACATTCTTATCCCCGGGGGATAATTTTCGACATTTTTAAAAATCTTTACGCCAGGATAAAAGGGGCCATTTCTGAGAACAGAAGCTGTGTTAATTTTATAGCAATCAACCCAGAAAAGGGAAAAAACCATGGAGAGAAAGAGCAGTATGTACCTGGCAGAACGGTCAACCATGCAGAGTGAAAGGATATCCCAATAGAATTACCCGCCAAGCACGTATATTCCCCAGCATCCTCAAAAGTTACATTCCGAATATAGAGAACCTCAATCTCTTTGTCCGTGGTATTAACACCGGCGGCCTAGAAAACAGGGAGGCAAGAGAAAAGGCTAGACAACACAGGGATGATCGTGGAGGGGGCCGTGGAACCATGAGGCATCGCACCGGGGGCCTCCGGCAGGTGCTGGCCCAGCAGAAGATTCCGATCGCAGCCCATCCACAAAGCCCACAACCGAGAGACACTGAGCGACACTGAGCAGCTCACCTCCACAGGCCCGTCACCACACCGGCTTCACCACCTAGACATGCATGCAATCAGACGCATGGAAAAATCAACCCACAGAGATCCGTTCTCTTGGCCTTTGTGTTGCTTTGGATAGAGGGATGGTTTTCCAAAAGCATAAACACCCAAAAGTCCCAGCTGGGTTCTGGTCCTGTTGGCTGCAGACTCCCACCTTGAAGAAGGGATGGTGCTGTCTGAATTTATTGCGTTAGAGAGCAAAACCCTGGAGACACGCCCAGGTGGACACCTGGCATGTCCTTCCAGCCCTGTCGGCACCAACCAGGGTGGGTTATTGTGTCTGATTTTCACGTGTCACCACTTTGACTCACGTTGCATGAAAAAAAAAAAAAAAAACAGAAGAAAGTACAATCTTGGTAGCAAAGACACTGCAGTTTTTTTCCTTCGATATAGACATTTGAGTGTGAGTTGTGACAAATAGAGAATGTCAGCGGCTGCCTTCAACAGCGTCCACACCCAGGAGATGGATTATGCTCCAATTTGGGACAGCAAGGTCAGGGACAGGATCTCCTAAGCACCCATTACGGGTAGCCAAGGAAGTGATATTGTGTTGGAAAAATTATTGCGTGCCAGTACTTCTCTACCAATTTGGGGCAGAAGGAGGTAGGAATTCTGCTGATACGCCAATGTCCCAAATTCAACAGGCATGCCTGCCTGTGTTTAAAATGCTGACGGTGGACAGTAATGATGTGGAATGTGCAGCCCGAACAAGACAAGCCAGAAGGAACAACTTCAAAACTGGGTTGGGGGGGAGGGGGGAGGTCATCTTTAGAAGAGATGAGAGCAAGCACTTTGAGCATCGTGGGCATTTTTCCATGGCTGCTGGCATCCTACCAGCTGCATCACCGAAGAAATATGATTATGAATATACCAAGGCCACAGAGTCATCCTAGAAGCTGCCTGCAGTTTCCCAAAGCACCAAGTCTTTCCAGCTTCTACATCCAGACTTCTTTTAAAAAAACAAAAACAAAAAAAACAAAAAAACACGAAGCATTGTTACCTTGCTGTTTTGGCAGGACAGCGAGCCAGGCGGACTGGTTGGCCTGCCCTATATAATTGGAGACCTTACACATATACTCCCCAGCATCCGCCTCCGTCACATTGAACAGAGCCAGCACTTCTGCATTGGAACTATTAATCCCCGAGTGCTGGAACAGACACAGGAGAACAATATAACGGCCAACCAGGAAGGACTTTGCACTGCCTAGGGTCCCACCACCAACACACCACCAAAAAAAACAACTAACAAAGAAAACGACTTCCATTAGGTCTAAGTAGCTGCCTTAACGAGTCGAGTTGTGGGCTTTGACAGTGGAGAGGGAGGCAGGGGCGTGGGATCAAGACCAAGCAGAATGGACCCGTGGTTCCCCGGGCTGGTCATCTCTTTCCAGCTCTTTTGATCACTGGGATTCTCAGCTGGGGATTGAGGGCTCTGAGTGGGGCTACCTACGGTTCTACGGGAAGACTGTTCCTTTTTAGGGACCATCTCTTTGGGCACCTACATGCAGGAGACGTGGTAGGCAGTGGCTAAGAAAAGGCTGTAGACTTAGCTGCCGCTTGCCATCACCGTGCTGAAGAGCAAGACAGATCTAAACATTAAAGAGGCTGATGCTGGCTCCACGTCCCCTCTTCAGTGGGGACTTTCAAGGAGCCGAGTACGAAAGGCAAGGAGAAAGTTTCCTTGTTCAGCATTTCACTCGTGCAAAACTGTTTTCTAAAGTGTATTGTCTAAGCCGCAGGTGAATGAATTTCCAAGGTTAAAAGCCTTCTTCTAAAAATAAAACGTGAATCGCTTCGGACAGACGGCTACTCTGATTGGATCCTAACGCCGTATTAAGAGACGGAGACATCAGCATAAGGGTAAATGCTGGTACCTCGCCTCGAGTTTACAGAGCTCTTCAACGCGTGCTGTCCTGTGGACTCTGCTTGGGGCGACGGCAGCACGATCCCCGCTTCTATGGACATGCAGCTAAGCCTCAACGCCTCGTCTGAGATCTCAGGGCCGATAAATAGCTGAATTATTCTAGCTCCCGCTGGAACAGCCCTTCCACCCCCCCCCCCCCCCCCCCCCGCTGCCTTCTGCGATTTTAGTAGCGACCCTAATATCTGCTAATCCCCTAACACACTCTCTCCCCGCCGGTCAAACAAGAGAATCCTCTTCTCCCAGATCCAACAGGAAATCAGAGAACCTGCCCCGAAGTCCACGACAGAGACCCCTGCGGGCCCCTTGAGATTCAGAAAGTCCTCACCTTCAGCACCTTGAGGTAGGGCAGCCCGTCGGGCCCGTATTTGCTGCCGTTCTTTTCCACGTGTTTGATCCACTGAATGTGGGGCTGGGCGTCGCTGTAAACTTTGCAGACGAACTCCACGTCACCTCCCACCACGGTGGAGGCGTTCGCCGGCAGTCCAGCTTGGAGGATGGGCCGGTGTGGCGATCGTTCTGGAAGGGGGACGAATAAACAAGTTGTGTTGTCCAGAAGGCTGTTCGTGAACACCAGCCAAAAAGGCCTCAAGTCTGCTGGCTGACTCCTTCGAAAAAACACCGAGGCCCAATGCTTAACAAAACCGACTTCAAAGGGGACTGCTGGAGCGCGACCCGTGTAAAAAGAATACTTATTTAGAAAACACACAGAAGAACTTCTGCTATCTCACGGTATGGGTTGTCTGTGGCCACTCACCGAACAAGGGGAAAGATTTTACGTTGACAGTGGAAAAGGCAGACGGCAGGGGGACGGAGGCCTCTTCACTTGTCCCACTTGGGATAATATCAGAGACTCACTTTGACCATAAGCTTAACCTCACGGGCAAGGGACAAGCCCAAGGTCACCCAGAACACCAAAATGGCTCCTGTACTCAGTGTCTCCTGAAACATCTCTAAGGCGCTCTGAGAAGACCTCTGTTTCTTGTTTGGAAAGAAAAACCGAAAGCACGAGTTCAAGGTGATGAACAGACTGGATGAACAACGGGTTTCATCTTTTTATTGTGGATTTCATCCCTTTTAGTCACCATCTACCCCTTCGTTTTCTCGACACATACTGAGTGTTACCGTCTGCCCAATGCTAGGTGCACAAGGAGACATTCCTTATTCAGATGTGGCACTGAAAGGAACACAGATCCCAGTACCCCAATCCTGGCGATGTTTTAGGCCATGTTTAAGGAAGCCCCATAGAGGGCATGTTAGCAATCACGTCCCCCCCTCACTTGCCTTGCCGCTCTCTCGAAGCAAAAAGTTCTCAACAGAAGACACCCCTTGTCTTGTGCCTGCAAAAGTTCCTCTCCAGTTCCGAGGGGGTCTCTATAGAAATATTGTAGTTCAAGGTCCATGAGTAACTGCACACAAGCATCCTCAAGAATCCAGTAACCAAGCAGCCCGATGCGTGATCCCATCCACCAAGGCACTAGAATCACAAGCTGACTGCCATCTTCCTACACAGCAGTTTGGTCAAGGCCAACACATACCCAATCACCCATCCAGCCATCCAAACGTATCATCCCACCCCCACCTTACCTACACGCACAAGCCGGCCTATCTGTCTCCCCACACTACACAGGCCACTGCCTTTAACTCCCGGCCTTAAGAAATGGCCAAAGACATCAGGGAAATACAAATCAAAACCACAATGAGATACCACCTCACACCGGTCAGAATGGCTAAAGTTAACAAGTCAGGAAATGACAGATGCTGGCGAGGATGTGGAGAAAGGGGAACCCTCCTCCACCGTTGGTGGGAATGCAAGCCCATGCAGCCACTCTGGAAAACAGCATGGAGGTTCTTCAAAAAGTTGAAAATAGAGCTACCCTATGACCCAGCAATCGCACTACTGGGTATATACCCTAAAGATACAAACGTAGTGATCCAAAGGGGCACCTGCACCCCAATGTTTATAGCAGCAATGTCCACAATAGCCAAGTTATGGAAAGAACCTAGATATCCATCAACAGATGAATGGATAAAGAAGATGTGGTATATATATACAATGGAATACTATGCAGCCATCAAAAGAAATGAAATCTTGCCATTTGCAACAACTTGGATGGAACTAGAGGGTATTATGCTTAGCGAAATAAGTCAATCGGAGAAAGACAACTATCATATGATCTCCCTGATGTGAGGAAGTGGAGATGCAATGGGGGTGGGTGTTAAGAGGGTAGGAAAAGAATAAATGAAATAAGATGGGATCGGGAGGGAGACAAACCAAAAGAGACTCTTAATGTCAAAACAAACT
>ML108477.1:30379-44079 GCA_003697995.1 Taxidea taxus jeffersonii | reverse complement strand
GTCCCCCGGTCCTTTAGAGCATGGGCATTCCTTTGGGGAAAACCTCACACCCCGAAAACCTTTCTAAGGCCCCCTGTGGGAGCAGCCACCAGGGGCTGACTCCCTCTTCCTCTGTAAGGCAAAAGGGATTACTAATTATTGAGCGCTGTATACCAGATGCCACACAAGGCTCTTTTTTTGTCATCTGATTGGGTCCATGTAGCCCCCCATCCAAAAGTATTGTTACTGCCATATTATCACGGGCTCAGAGAGGCACGGTGTCTTGCCCAGGTCACACAGCCAACGAATGATAGATGAACATGATGCCGCAGTTTCGTCCTTTCTCTACCGTGTTACTTGCTGCTCTTCCTTCCTGGGAATGCTCTTCCACTGGATGTCTATCCCTCTGGACCCGAGGCTCCACGAGGGCAGGGAGAGAGAACCCTCCATCTCAGCCACTTGCTGTATCCCCAGAGTCCGGCAAGGGCCTGGTACACCATAGGCATTCAGTGAATATTTGTTGAATGGCTAAGTGAACTCACAAAGGTTAAACCACTTGATTACCAACAAAACGCTCTTCTGCTTCTCGCAGCTTTTATTATTAGGATTTGGTTCCTGTGCTCAGAGTTAGACTCACGTCTTTGAAAATGAAAATCATCTTTCTTTGCAAACCAGTTTATCTCATAGGAATCTGACATTTTGCATTTTTTCCTCCTGGAGCCAAACGAGGATGTCTATTCTGTAGAATGTCACCAGAGAAAGGAATCGGAGCATTTCCTTTGGAAATTTCTGCATAAAAAGTTGAAGCAAGGGAGAAGCCTACTTGAAGATTTCAGTTGCCATGGCGACTGGGTAATACAGTGGATTGCGTTCGTTCCTACATATAGTCTCCACTAGACCTTCAGCCGCCGTGTCTCAGTTACAGAATTTTGGCTTTGAAGTGCGTTTTCTGCAGTGAAGGGTGGAGAGGTGAGCTGCTGCCGAGTCTCCTGCTGGCTGACATGCTTTAGCCAGCGAGCGCTTGTCCAGCAGCTCCTGGGCTCCTGTCCATCAGGCTCTGTCTTCTCTGTGCCGGATGCTGGTCTTGGCCCTGAGCATTAGCGTGGAGTAAGAACGGCACAGCCTCTGCCTTACCAGAGTGCGTGTGTTCTGGTGGGAAAGACAGCCAGTACCTAAGAACAGCAAACCCAGATAAATGCCTGAAGATAATCAAAGAGCATAGTGTGGCAGAGACTGGGAGGGGCTCTAAGAGGGCATGGCATTTGAGCAGAGATCTGAAAGAAAGAGCCACCTTGTGGGCGTCTGGGGGAGGAGTGTTTCAGGAATAGGGGAAACAGCACCTGCAAAGCCCTAGCGTGGGAACCAGCTTAGAGGGGTTGAGGCCCATAGTAAGGCTGATAGGGCTGGCCTGCTGGTGAGCAAATGGGGGATGGAGGTGGGGGGCTTCGAGGGCCAGGAGTTTTTCTGGTTATAGTGGGGAGCTGAGGGACCACTCTGGGATGGGGGGGTGCTAACATGATGACCCAGAAGATAATAAAACTCATTCAGGCTATTGTGTGAGGGGGTGCCCTAGAGGGGTAGAAGGGGGAGCCAGGGAGGCCAGGGGCCATAAGGGCTTGGCTCTGGTGCTGAGGCAGGATGGAGGGGTGGGGAAGAAGTGGTCTGGTTCAGGCTATAGTTTCGAGGAGGGGCTGGTGAGGAGAGAGGAGAAACTGAGGAACGTTCCAGGCTTCCAGCCAGGACAGCGTGGTGGATGTGACACATTTTGCTGCAACAGACAAGAGTGAGGAGGGAGCAGATTTGGGGCTGGGGATCAAGAGTTCTGTTCTGTTGTACATTTCAGATGTCATTAATTTTCTAAGCGGAGGTGGGGGGTGGGATTGAAGACGGCTCCATCTGGCCTTTAAAGATGGGTGATGTTGAGGCTTCCCCAGGGAGGCTGGCCCAGCAGAGGGGGGCCACAGGGGCTGTACAGGGATGAGGGGCAGTCGGATACAGGAACGGTCTCCCGGAATTGGTGAGAGGCACTGCCTTGGGGCATAAGAGGAGGGCTGGCCTAGGAGGCAAGTGGTACCATCTTCCGTGGCACAGGGAGAGAGAGGCAGGCTGGGCTCCCGGATGCAGGGGACAAGAGAGGGTGGGGTCTTCCTCCTCCCACTGCTTCGATTTCTTGCAGTGAAGTGAGAGGTGAGGTCACTGCTGAGTGTGGAGGGGGAGAGGAAGAGAGACTAGGGGATGAGGGGGAAGAGTGAATTAGACTCAGCTTGGGACGTAGGAAGGTGCTTGGGGTTCAAATCCAGCCCTTCAACTGCCTGTAGGTTAATAAGGACCAATATTCATCAAGTGCTTACTACTTACTGAGCGATGCCCAGGCAGCGTCTCACTTCCTCCTCACAAAAGCCCTCTGAGGCGGTTACTATAATCCTCCTTTATAGACCAGGAGACCAAGGCTCAGAGAGGTGCAGCGACTTGCCCAAGGTCACATAGCATATCCACAGACAGGCCAGATTTGGCACCCGGCACTCTGGGCTGTGCTTTCCAGGCTGGCAATCAGACCTAAGGCCCACATTTCTCATCTTTCAAGAGGGGATGAGACATAGGGGGGCTGTTGGTGGACACTGTGCTCGGCCCCCGGGAGGCACATACGTGATGGCCACCCCCTCCGCTGACCTGGTTCTGTTCAGTTGGTTTCCACCAAGTGACACTCGCTGCGGGTGTCTCATTACTGCACACATTTTCAATTGCTCAGAGAGGTCCTTCGTCTAAAGGATCTCATTAAGTCTGTTTTGAAATGAGAACACTTGGCAGTGGGGACAGGAGTTATTATCATAGGCTGAAAAGAACTTGTCTGGGTAAGAACCAGGAGGCACTGGGATCATCCCCAACACTCGGGCCTCACCCCCGTCCCCGCTTTTGCCTGCTTCTCACAAAGACCTTGTCCCTGCCTCGCCCCCAGTAGTTTCTACATTGGGGCGCTCTGGGACTCCCCCACCCCCCCGGGTAGGCAAGGTGGCATCTCCCTTGTTAGAAGCAGATGGTGTCCCCTCAGACCCTCTTGAGAAAGGGGTTTCATCAGAATGAATCAGACCTTTCCTGGGGGGATGAAGGAAGGGGCTGGTTTAATAGGAACAGAAATGCCCTATTTGTTTATCTTAAGATTATTTTTATGTTATTATTATTATTTTTCATTTGTTTCACGTTTTTATTTAAATTCCAGTTAGTTAACGTATAGTGTCTTATTAGTTTCAGGAGTAGAACCATCCTGTTTAAACATAGGGGAGGACGATTCTGCCCAGAGCTCTGAGCTTTCTGGAGGGCTCGCTCATGCTTCGCGTAATTACCTGGAGATTCATCCACACCATTAATGTTAATTAACATATAACATATTATTGGTTTCAGAGGTAGAGTTCAATGACTCATCAGTCTTATATAATGCCCAGTGCTCATCACATCAGGTGCCCTTCTTAATGTCTGTCACCCAGTTACCCTATCTCGCCACTCCCTCCCCTCTAGGAACCCCCAGTTTGTTTCCTATTATTAAGAATCTCTTATGGTTTGTCTCCCTCTCTGATTTCATCTTGTTTTATTTTTCCCTCCCTTCCCCTAGGTTCCTCTGTTTTGTTTCTTAAATTCTGCACATGAGTGAGATCATATGATAATTGTCTTTCTCTGATTGACTTATTTCATTTAGCATAGTATCCTCTAGTTCTATCCACATCATTGCAAATGGCAAGATTTCAAATTTTGATGGCTGCATAATATTCCATTTTATATATACACCACATCTTTATCCATTCATCTGTTGGCGGACATCTGGGCTCTTTTCCACAGTTTGGCTATTGTGGACATTGCTGCTATGAACACTGGGGTGCACGTGTCTCTTCAGATCACTATGTTTTTATCTTTGGGGTAAATACCCAGTAGTGCGATTGCTGGGTTATAGGGTAGCTCTATTTTCAGCTTTTTGGGGGACCTCCATACTGTTTTCCAGAGTGGCACTTTTTAGGAAACTGCCAGCTGTTTTCCAAAGTGATCGCACCATTTTGCTTCTCACCTCCTGAGAGTTTCAGCTGCTCCCAGTTCTCACCAACACTTGGTACGCCACTGTCACTGGATCGCTCAGGAAGCCTTTGAGGATACTGAAAGTAACAAGAGACCTCATCAAGATGGGTCAAACAATAAGGATATATATGTCTTCACATAATTCACATCATGGTCAGAGAGGACGTAGTGCAGGTCCAAGAAATGATAGCCTGTGAGCTAAGAATGAGTTTTTGCATTTTTAAAAGGTTGTAAAACCAATCAACCAAACAAAAAAGGTTGCAAGAAACTCCCCTCCCCACCCCCTGCCAAGATGTGACAGAGACCACATGTGGCCTGCGAAACCTAAAATATTTACTCTCTGGCCCTTTATCAAAAGTCTTCCACATTTTAGATTAGTGGATCAAACCAGGTTCTTTCTCCCTTCCTACTCTTTCCTCAGCGTCTTGTCCCCTCATAGACCCAGCATGGCTGCCACGGTTCCAGCCATCTCAAGGAGAGGTGACAACATCCAGCCAGCATAGAGGGGGTGCACTGGGAAGCAGAGTGCTCCCTCGAGTCCACCCGGCTGACTGTCGCCTACATCCCGTCAGCCAGGGTTTGGTGGGAAGCAAGCAGCCAGCACTTTCAGGGCTTGGCCAAGAAGGAAGAACATTTGTCACAGCTCTATTTTTCTGGGCCTATCCTTTGATTAGCTTTCTGGTGCCCACTTGTCTTGAGTGAGTTTGAGCTAGGTACACAGTCACCCCTGTGTGTCCTTGGCCTCACTTCCTCCATCGGAGATTTGGGGAGAGTGGTGCCTCCTTTAAGGGACGGCAAGGCCTGAATAAGGATGCGTGGTAGGTACTCAGTAAATGCTGTCACCTGCTGTCCTCTTGCCCTGGAGCTGATGGCCTTCTCCTCCCCTCCACCTCCCTGTCCCCCCACTTCATGGGAGGCCGGGGCTGGAGGACAGTGTGGCATTGCAGTCACAGAAGGTCCTTGCTGTGTGAGCCTGGCCAAGGAGCTTGCCTTCCCTGAGCCTTACTTTCCTTGTCTGTGAAATGGGTACAGGATGTTCCCCCCTCCTTAAAAGGCAAGGCTGAGGAGTCCATAAGTGATCTGATTCAAAGGGCTCGGCCTGTGCTTGCTGTGTGGTTGGGGCTCAGTCAGGGGTAGCTGTAATGCCGAACTGCGTGCTCTGTGCCTGGCCTCGCGAGGGGCTCTGGAGGTACAGAACAGGGTTTACGCAGCCTTGACCTTGGCAGTGTGCGCAGCCAGGGGGTAGAGGATGAGGAAGTTGGCCCTTATAGTATGGTACCTAAGAGAGGGCAGCGCTGGGGGGAACCCAGGGGTTGGGGAGCCCAGAGGAGACACGGAACTGAGTGGAGAGGATGGCAGGGAAGGCTTCCTGGAGGTGGGGACATCATCATGCTGTGTTTAAAGATGGATAGGAACTGGCTGGGAAGGAGAGGAGGGGATAGGATTGCCGTAGAAATACGGTAGAACCTCTTCCCTTCCCTCCCGTACCGTCCCCATCCCTCTTTCCTTAGCTTCATTCATTCATCCATCCATCCTTTCAGCAAACACTGAGCGCCTCTGGTATGCCAGGCGCAGGAGCAGTAGCAGAGAGAGTAAGACATCCAGGGTTTCTGCTCTCACGAGCCTTCCTTAGATAGTAAGAAATGATCAGGAGAAAGCCAGGGGATGGTAGGTGTTAACGTGGAAAAGACAGGACAGTGGTAGGGTCTGCTTTGGGCCGCCCTTTGTGTTGGGAGGTCAGGGGGAGATACTCCAAGGAGCTAAGACTCAGAAACTAGAAGCATCCCGGTAAGGGGGGCAGCCAAGAGGTAACAGGAAGCTGGGGGAGGAGGTCTCCCCTTGATTGCCCGGGCAAGGCGGGGCTCTGGAAGCCTGTGAATCCGGGCTAGTCCAAGGTCCAGGACTCTGAGGGGGCTGGGACGTGCCTTGTGCCCACACCTGTGGGGTGACACACCTCTGTCAGATTGCCCCTCTCCCTGCCCTCCCTGCCCGGCACAGCATGGCTCCTGGAACAGAGTGGGCGGCCCAGCATGTGTGCAGAGATGCCTCATGCTGGAGAATAGACCTCCAGCTGGATTGGGAGGAAGCCTCTCATGTGTGGAGGCAAGCAGGGGTGTTAAAGCAGCTCTGCAATGGGAAGGGGGCTGCTGAGGGCCGCGGGGGCTGGCAAGCTGAGGGATGGTGGTGGTGGGTGGGCGTGGGAGGCCAGTGGCATGGGCTCCCGAGTTGCCCACTGGTCCCTCGGCCCCTGAACCACAGCTTCTGAGAGACTGGTCTGGGTCACAGGCCTCCAAGCCAGACTTTGCCACTGAGCTGCCTTGCAGCCTTCAGCCTCTGCCCACACCATCTCGGGTTCCTCTCTGGACGATGGGAGTGGTGGTGTACTCTCCTGAAATGGGCAGAACTTCCAGCGACCCCGGGGAAACAGTGGGCTGTTTTTATCCCATTTTAAGGCCAGAGAAGGAGGGGCTCAGAGAAGGCAAGCCACTTGCCTAGGGTCACACAGTGAGGGGTCCATCTCAGGAGCCCCACCCTTGGCTGTGTCTGCAGGGATGACATGAGATGGCGTGGGGCCTGGCATACTGTCAGTGCTTAGGAAGTACCAGCCGTGTCCTTGCAGCACATGAGCAGATGTGAATTTTGCCTTCGGGAGGCCATTTTTCTCCATAAGCTTGTTTTCAAGACATGAGCACCCCAGCCATGGGCATCCCCTCTGGGCATCTGATGCCATCCCGCCTCCCTTTGCTGAGAGCCTGCTTTGTGCACACCCCTTGCCCTTTACCTGGGAGGCAGGTGTCCTGATTTCCGTTTGTGAGACAAGGCCATGTGATACTTGAACCCAGGTCTGCTAGTTTCTCAAGGCCAGGCCAGGTAGCCTTCGAGAGGTGGGTGGCCTGGGGTTTTGAGTTGGACTAACCTGTATAGTCTTCTTGGGGAATCAAGACCCAGAGAGGAGGGGACCCCTACCTGATGATCCTCCCCGACCCCAGCAAACTGAGGGCAAAGGCTGGAGGGTCTCAAGGCTCGGTGTGCCGGCCCGGGGCACGCACAGTCCCCCATCGTCCCACTGGAGCAGTGGGGTGCAAAGTTCCCTTCGAGGCCACTGGGCTGCCGATGCAGCTGAGCCCTTGTTGGAACTGAGGGCAGAAGGGGGTCCCCTAGGTTCATCTTGGGGAACCCTGTGCTCATCATGATCGGTCTTTACTTGGAGTTCATGGCTGACCCAAGGCCAAGGAAGCAAAGTGGAGAGCAGAAAGGAGGAACACAGAGTAAAGTCTTTCCTCCCCCAGCTGTGTCTTGTGCACCCACAAGCCTGCCTCCATCTGACCTAAACAGAGCCTCTCCTCGGGGCAGGGTTGTTCAGTGGGTTAGAGCACAGGCCATGGGTTCAGCCAGACCTGGGTCGTGTGACACCCTCTCATGACTTTGTCATTCAGAGTCCCTGTCCCCTCACCTGTTCAGTGGCCATTACAACTTTCCTGGGTGACATGGGTCAAGGCGGTGGCAGGGTGCACAGTAGGCCCCTGGCAAATGAGAACCACTGTGATTTGTCCTTATACTTGCCACAGACTGTGGAGAAAACAGCTCGGGGATCCAGGGGCTGTCAGGTCCTCGGCTCATCTCCCCAGCACCTGGAACAGCACCAGGAACATCACAGGTGCTGAAGCTGACGCTTGCTGAAGTCGGAAGGGACGCAGAAAGCAAGGAAGAAAGGCCTTTTAGCCTTTTTAAAAATTTTTTAAAAATTTTTTATTTTTTTAATTTTAGAGAGAGAGCATGAGCAGGAGGGACAGAGGGAGAGGGAGAGAGAATCTCAAGCAGATTCCACAATGAGTGCAAAACCTGATCCCGCAACCCCCAAGATCATGACCTGAGCTGAAACCAGGAGCTGGACGCTCAGCCGACTGTGCCGCGCACCCCCCTCCCCGGGCCCACCCCCCACTCCCACCATTCTTCTTTTTTTTTTTTAAAGATTTTATTTATTTATTTGACAGACAGAGATCACACAAGTAGGCAGAGAGGCAGGCAGAGAGGGGAGGGGAGAAGCAGGCTCCCCGCCGAGCAGAGAGCTGGATGCAGAACTCGATCCCAGGACTCTGGGATCATGACCCGAGCCGAAGGCAGCGGCTTAACCCACTGAGCCACCCAGGCGTCCCTCCCACCATTCTTCTAATCCTTTATTGGCATCATGCCAGTGCCTAAAATCTCGGGGTCCTGTCCAGGGGCAAGTTCAGCCAAGTCCAGCAAGCTCACCGCAGGGGAATACATTTCTTAGGGGACGTCATGTATCCCCTACCCCCGCCCCCCTGTTCTGATTTGTCGTTCCGCAAGAACAGCTTGGCTCTCTTTGCGAACTGATCCCAAAATGTGGGAACTCAGCTGCTGTGATGGAAAGAAATGTGTCGTCCAACCCCAGGCGAGGCAGCCAGACAAAGACCAAGCAGGGCGTGGGTTTTCCTCCCAGGACACCCGAGGAGAGGGCGGCCGTCCATCGGGGCCCCCGGGGGCAGCCTGGCCAGGTGAATTAGGCCCTGCGTTGGTCACATTTTAGAAGAGACCAGAACATATGTGGCTTTATTAGATGCCTGCCCTGGGAAGAGGGGCTGTAATCACACGCTGACCTCGCCATGCCAGGCAGGGCCACGCAGCATGGAGAATGCTGCTTTCCACTTGAACTCAGGGTGGGGCCTGATGAGGAAGGTGGATGAGAACCTGACTGTTTCTAGAAAGATTTCCTTTCCGGATGACTTTTCCCCCCTCCCCTTCCAAGGTTAATTCAGGGCATCTTAGGTGATGAAAATGGCTATTCGAGTAAGAATGTGGTGAATGAACATAGGAAATCGTCTCGGGCTTGGTTTATAAATAATCTGGGGTTGACTTGGAAGATCAAGCCATTTCTGGGTTTGTTGTTTTTTGGTGTTGTTTTTTTTTTATATCAGAATTCTTTTCCCTGTTGCCTTGGAAACAGGCCTAGGAAGAGGGATGTTGGGAGTCGTATGACTCGGGTTCAAGCCTCAGTGGTTCCTTCATTTCACACAGGAGGCAGGTCTTGTGCCCGCTGGGTATGGCAGGCTGTGAATCACAGGTGAATGGGACACATCCCTGCTGCCTGTGGGCTCAGAGGGGAGACTGATGGGTGAACCGAGTTCCAGGGCAGTGGGCTGATGATGTAGTGGGGGAAGGATGGTCAGGGGGGAGCCCAGAGGGGGCCTCCTATGGACATGAAGAAATCAGGGGAGGCTTCTTGGAAGAGAGTGTACTTAAGCTGAGCCCTAAAGAACAAAAGATGGCGAATAAGTGAGGAAGGGCTGGAATGGTGTCCTAGACAGTGGGAACAGCATGTGCAAAGAGCTCAACGAGAGATGACATGGCATAGGCCAGGATGGCAGTTTATCCGGTTTGGCCGGGGTGGGGAGAAGCTGGGTCCTGTCCAACTCCAGGACCCCAGATCTCATGTGGGAAATCAGAGGGCGCCTGCCACAAATTTACTGTGGGGCCTGAGACACAGCCCTTCACCATGGCCTGTTTCTTGGGTGAAATGAAAAGGTTGGCCTAGGTCTGTCTCTCCTGGTCATTCCAGTTCTGACTCTTTAAGATCCCAGGATTCTCTTGGACAATGGGAAGATATCAATTACAATAGAGTAAATATCACCCCTTGTGGCTGCCATTTATTGTCTTCTATGTGCCGGGCAAGAAGGATCTCAGTTGGTTCTTTGCCACAGCCTTTGGAGCAGGCGGGTAGGCCTTATGATCTTTTCTTTACCACAAGGAAACCATGACTCTGAGCCAAAGGATGTCAGCTTTGGAGGGAGACCCCAGCCATCAGCTGGCTCTCCGATAGCATTGCTCCGTCCGAGAAGAGACAAAACAGGTTTAAACTGGGTCCTCGGGTCAGCCTTTCCCACACGTGGTCCCAGGAATCGTTCTCCAAGCCAGGTGGTGAGAAAGGAAACCAGTTGATTTACAAGCAGATCAGTCCTGCACCTGTTTCTTGACCCCAGAAGGTCCAGCGACAACCCAGAGAAGCATGTGGGATAGTCACCACCCTCATGCCACAGGGATGGGGGCAGAATTGGCCATTTTAAGGGCTCCTAGAGGTATAGGTAGTCTGGCTTCCATGCTTAAGACCATGGAGGGCTTTAGAATGAGATGTGCCTGGGTTCATGTCCCAAAGCCCCGCTTGCCAGTTCAGTGACCATAAGCAAGTCCCTTTAGCTCCTTAACCTCACTGCCCTTCTTTGCAAAATGGGAATAATTAATATCATCCTGTAGGGATGTTATGAGAGCTATGTGAGATGAGACGTGTGGATAGCTAGTTCCCAGGACATAGTAAATCCTCAATTAACGATTGCTGCAGTTTCCACCGCACTACTCTCCACAGCAGTGCAATGTTGGCATACTTCTAGGCCCAGTATGTGCAGTGTTTTGGGAAGCAGGACGTGAAGAGGGTCAGGTGAGACTTCCTGGGACTGCTATGGAAAAGGCGGAAGTTGCCGACAGTGGTCTTGGGGTGAGGGAAGGTCCATGAAAGATGGGAGAATAGGGAAGGCAGGTTCAGGCAGGGCTACAGCACATGCAAGAGCCCAGAGGCAAGACTGAATATGGTCACTCCCCCTGGCCTTTGCATGGGTTGGTCTTCATTTCATCCTTTTTAGCGGACTCCTATTCATCCTTCAAAACCCCATCCAGGTACCCCTCTCCCAATTGCAGATCCTCAGTAAATGATTATCTTCTCTTTGCTCTTGTTTTCTTAGCATCCCACCCTTCTGGGAGCCCTCTTATATTCCCACAGCATGTTACGCACTTGGCCATCATATAGCCCTTGGCACTTGTGCTGCAATTGTTCATGTCTTTTCTGGCTTCTTCTTTTACCTGAGGAGTTCTCCAGAGCGTGCACGTTTTTATCAGATTCCTGGGAGAAAATGTAGCTTCAAGTTGAGGTGGTCCACTGCAATACCTTCCCACTCCCTTAATGACTGAGAAGAGAGAGCTACGCTGAGTTCCTCAGGGACTGTCAGTCCTCATCCGGGCCCTCACAGAGCTCCCACAAAGTCACTGCCCTGGGAGTGTTTGTTGACTGAATGAATGACAGACATTCTCATTCTGGGAACTGCACATGCTTGTCTGGAACTGGTGATCTCCGGATCCCACCTCACATCATGGATCAAATTCCCATGCATTTCCTGATCTTCACCGTGTCTTCAGCATTTTGGGGATTAATTATGTAAGGAGATAGCTTTCTTTCCTTTTTGATGCCCAGCAATGTCCCAGGAGTTTCCTGGAGAGAATAGTAGAGTTTGCAGAAAGAGCCCTCCAGGGGGAAAGTGCTTGTGCTGTCCCAGTTTTCAGGGAGCGACGCTTTTTATAGTCACACTTTCAGACCACACTGTACCTAAAGGGAGCCAGGAGGGAGCAGGCAGGCAATCTGGCTTTTCAGCTCACTTCCATACCACTCTTGCCTGCCTGCTACTTGCTTTCCTCTGCTTGTCTGGACACTTGTCCTCCATCCGCACTGATCTGGCGGGGCCATGACATCCTCTAAGTCGTCAAAGGTGTGAGCCCCAGGGGGAGAAAACTCCCCCATTTAATAGGTGTGTGCCCTTGGGCTGGTCACTGGACTTCCCTGTGCCTCAGTTTTCCCATCTGTACAGCGGGGGTAATAATGATAGGACAGACCTCATCTCATTGTTGGGGGGAGCAGATGATGTAATGGGATGATGTAACACAGTGCCTGGCACACAGGAAGTGGTGTGATGATGTTATCTCTGAAGATCAGAGAGGTTGAGTAATGTACTCAGCATCTCACAGCTAATGAGAGCTAGAGGCAGGTCTCCAGGTCCTTAACTGTGATACTGTATTGTTTTAGCAAATCCGGGGCTGGGATCAGGGTGAGGGGACTGAGGTACATGCCTGTAGTGCAAAATTTAAGGAGGCACAGAAAAAAATCAGTAATCAAGATAAGTAATGTTTTGATGTGGTATTTTTTTAAAGATTTTTTAAGTAATTAAAAAAAATTTTTTTTGAGAGGGAGAGACAGAGAGAGAAAGAGAGTGGGGAAGGGCAGAGGTAGAAGGACAAGCAGACTCCCCACTGAGCAGGGAGCCCCACACAGAGCTCAATCCCATGACCCCAAGATCATGACCTGAGCCAAAATCAAGAGTTGGATGCTTAACCGACTGAGCCACCCAGGCACCTCTTAATGTGGGTTCTCTAAAAAATAAAAATTAATGCAAAAATCTATGAGGAACAAACTATTAACATTATAATTGAAGACAGGATCCGTATCCCTGATTTTTTCCTTTTGGCTCTCACATCAGTACAGCTCAGCACAGCTCTGAACGTGGTCCTCTTTAGTTGGACAGTCAGGTTTCTGCTAATTTTTCACACATATCAATCTCCTATATGACTGTGATATAAACATCCCTGTAGCCAAGTGTTTGTGTAGATCCTTCTCGTTTCCAAAGACAGATTTCTGGGCATGGAATTGGATCATAAACTGCAGGGTCAAAAGGCAGGCATATCCTCCCACCAGAATCTTTTATCACAAATTTCGAACATACAGAAAAATTATATGGGGGACTCCCATAGACTTACCAGCTAGATTTTATAATTGGTAGCGTTTTTGCTAAATTTGCTTTATAAAAGTCTATCCATCCATCTATCCATTCATTAGTACTTTTTTTTTTTTTTTTCTGCATATCGAAGTAAGTTACAGACCTCAGCATGCTTCTGCATGTAGGTCGCTACCTGGCAGGCCATTGTTTTTAAGATTTTGGATCTTAGGTGTTAAATTCCCTTTGGAATTATGTACCAATTTCCATTTCTGTCTGCTACAGATAAAAGTGTCCTGTTCATCACAGCCAGGGCAATACTGGTGTTATCACTTTAAGGTGATTTATGTACTGCTTTGATTTAGCACTTTTTCCCCTCTGAAGGTTCCCAGATTTCCCACCTCTGTGTCCAGATGGTCTGTTAAAAAGCTGTGTCCTTTTCCAGCTCTTTAGGTATTTCTGGTGGGACTTTTCTGGAGCCAGGTGGGAAGGACTCTGCTGGTGGCTGGTTCTTATGTCTGCCCCCACGCCCGCCGCTGTTCCTGGCCTGCTGGGGGAGGGAGCAGGGCTGTGAAGTGGCCCGTCTGCTGCAGGTAGCTGACCGTGGTCACTCCACGTGAGGAAATGGGAAAACTCAGGAGACTAGAAGCCCTGGGACCCTGGAGAGCGTAGGGGGGTGGCGGGCAGAGCTGGAGACATGTATGGAGGCGGGATGTAGTGCCTGATGCCTGTTTCCTCGTCTTCATGATGGAGTTATGCTTCCTAATACATAGGACCTGCAGGATATTGTGAAAACCCATTGTCAGCCTCTTTCTCCCCTCACTCATTCTGCACCAGCCCTTGGTTTCCTGACCCTCCAGATACTGCCCTGCCGCTGGGCATTTGATTCTCCTGTGATGTCTGTGAGCCAGGAATTTGGGAGCAGTTGGGTGGGGTGGCTCTGGCTTAGGGAGCCTCATTAGGTGGTAGGTAAAGGGCAGCCAGTCATCTGGCGGTTTGACTGGGGAGGCGGAATCTACTTACCAGGTGGCCCACTCCCATGGCTGGCACATTAGTGCTGGCTACGGGCTGGGGCTTGATTCCCTCCACAGAGTCCTCTCCCTAGGA
>ML108477.1:0-29979 GCA_003697995.1 Taxidea taxus jeffersonii | reverse complement strand
GGCTTGCTCGTCCTCACAGCACGGTGCCTGGCTTCCCCCAGCACCATCTGAGAGAGCAGAGTGGAAACTGATACTCTTTGTGACCTAGCTTTTTGGAAGTCACACCCTGTCACCCCTGCTCTATTTTCCTGGGCTCAGCTCTGAGGGAACCAGACCAGAGTGTAAATAACAGGGGCAAGGAGGGCTGGGGGCCATCTTGGAGCCTCTACCACATTGAATGACCTTGGTAGATGACCTTTCTAAGCCTCAGCTTCCTCCTCCATCAAATGGGTTCATGTGAGGAGTCATGAGTTGATTCCCGTGAACACTTAGAATGGCGGTGGGGGCTTGGTTTTACTGTCAGTGAATCTTAGCCACTGTCTTAACCTCCTGCCAGGGATTCTTAGTCTCTGTACCTGGTGCCTGGCCTGGTGTAGGTCTCTGAATGTTGAAGTGAATGAGTGAATGGATGAATGAATGAATAGCCATAAGGACTAGAAATCCAGAGTAGAAAGGGATCTGATGGAAAGTCTTCTCAAGTGAGGCCCTTTGATCAGCATCTAGGGAGCAAATATTTGTTCAAAACTGAGGTAATGTGGGGGGGGGGAGGCATTTGGGATCGTAAATATTTACAAACTCCAACCTTGGGCAGATGCCATGTTAGACCCAGAAAACAGAGGGTTTGGAGCAGCCTCCATCCATGCCCTCTTGGTCTCTTTGCTGTGTACCTTGGGTGAGTGAATCGATGTCTCTGAGCCTGCATTTCCTCACCTGTAGAACAGGGGTATGGATCCCTGAGGGAGGGAGAAAGCTACTTCAACAAGTGTCTCTCCCCTCTGTTATCCAGATGCTGCTGTCTTGTCTGCCCCCCAGTCCCTTCCCCCATTCCAACTACTCTAGCTGCACAAGGGTTAAAACCCAGGAGCTCATGTGACCCAGTGTAAACCATGAATCATTCCCTTTGCTCTCTGTGCCCAGCCCCCCCACCCCCAGGATGGGGCAGATGCTGCCCGGGGTTGCCATGGCAACCCCGCCTGCACTCCAGTACAGCCCTGCCCAGTTCCTTCCTTGGGGGACCTCCAGTCTGTTTCACCTGGCTGGGTGTTGCTTTCCAGGGAGGGAGAGAGAGGAGGCTGGAAAGGGGAGAGAGACAGAGACAGACAAGCTCAGGGACGAACAAGTGGAAATTGAGATGCAGGGAGGGAACAGAAAACCTGACCGAGAAACAGGCCACCAGAGGGAGACAGACTGACAACCATGATGCCGAGGAGGTCCCGATATGCTGCCCGTCACCGTGGAGGCAGTTTCTCAACTATCCCAACCTTCCCCCGGCTGCCAGATCCCTGACCCAGGCACGCCCACGAGCATGCATGTGCAGCCCGCGGTGAGGGCACAGGGCGGGTAGGCTGTGGGCACGTGAAGTCGCCGTCAGCCCCCGAGGGACGGTGAGCAAGTTGGGACTTGGGGGAGGAAAAAAAATGGGGGCGGACGTCAGCTCCCTGGGCGGCCGCCTCCCCGAGGCCCCTCCTGCATTCCTGGGCAGCGAAGCCCCTCGCTAAGATGGGGACTGATGTCATCCTGGGCTGCCGAGCCAGGGGACCCTGGGGCCCTAGTGGCTGCCTCCGGAAGTGAGCTAGCTGCCTGCCGGCCGACAGGTTTAGAGTCTCTGGCCAGAGGAGGAAAAACCTGCATGGCATGGGTCAGGTGAGCCGGGTCCAGCAGCCTGCCCGCCGGGTCCTTCCTGTGTGCGCCTGGGAGGGGCCGCCTACCTGAGGGACGGTGAGCACTGGGGCACCCAGGGCCACTGCCTCTTCCTCCCCCACCTCGCTGGGACTGTCACACCCTGGAGTGAGTGCTGCTCCATTTCCCCAAGCTCCCGGTCACAGCCACACAGCCAGTGAGCGCCGCTGGGGCTGAGTGGTCCCCAGCGTGTTGACTTTACAAATCCCCGTCGGTGGACCCTGACCCGAGACTCCGAGACTCCCGGCCCGACCCTGACCTGCCTCCCAATTCTCCAATGGAGACCCGCAGGTGCCGCCGGCGGCTGCCTCCGCGATGCTGATTTACTCCCCATCTGGCTGAAGAGGGCTGCCGGGTTTTCTCTCCAAGCAAGCCCAGAACTTGCGGGAGCGGAAAGTAGAAAGAGGGAGTGGACCCTGGCCGTGCAAAATTACTTTGTCCCTTGCTCACCTCCTTCCTCCCCTCCCCCGGCCCCATGGATTACCTGGGAGACAAACTCACGGTGGCCCAAACCCACATGACCCAGTGGATGGGCACTGTGAGGAGGTCCTTCCAGGAGGCCCTCAACTTAGTGACCACCACGGTGGGCCACGAGCGGACAGGCGGGGAGCCCGCCAGCCGGACCCCCTTCAAGCGCACGTCCTCCTTCCGACACCTCGCCTCCCGGAGTCGGGAGTCTTTCCGCCGTTTCTCCGCCCGCAGCCAACAGAGATTTTCTTCCCTGAGGAAGAGGCAGACAGACTCGGAGCCACCAGACCTTGTAAGCTTATTATGTTTTTTTGGGTTTTTGTTTTGTTTTGTTTTTAAATATTAAAGCGACAGTAAAAACTCCTCCCCTCCAACGCTCCCCCAGAGTTGTGGGGGGGGGGTCCCCATAGATCCAGCCAGGGAAATTGCCTCTTCCAGAATCATTGTCAATCAATCCCTGCTGTTTCCTGTTCCCCGAGCCTCAGAAAAGAGGCATCCGAGGTGATTCCCTGGGCGGTGGAGTTACTCCGTCTCCCGAAGCGGTCAGGAAGTGTATTCCACGTCTTCGAGGATGGGGCTGGCATGTGGGTCGGGTTTGCCGGGCCCGTTGGTTTATCTGGAAGTGCTGACACTCGGGCCACAGACACAAATGCTTGTGCTCCCTTATTTTTAGGGAGGATTAGTTGGCACCTGCTTCATCTCCTCTGACCCTCCCAGGGTGGCCAAGTGTCCGCGTCACGTGTGTGTTGAGTTGGGGCTTTTGTTATCTTGTCGTAAAGGAAATTGTAGAGTGGCCTCCGAGTATCCAGGGAGACCCCAGGGGGTAGGCGGCCTCACCCGCTGGGCACTGGGCTGTGAGCCTGGGGCTTGGTGCGGGTCCTGGGGGGGGGGTGGCTCTGTCCTCTCTCACTTGGGCAGGCTCATGCGATTTAGGAGAGCAGGGTGCAATGACTATTCCTCTTAGAGGATGGCACAGAATCGATCTCAGGAAACTCACTGATGATTTAGAAAGGTGGCACTGGGCCCAGAGAGGGAAAGGCACCTTCCTGGAGAAGCACAGTGAGTGAAAGGCAAAACCAGGGCCAGGATCACAGGCTTTGAACTACCCGGTCCAGGCTCCTCCTTTTTTCTCCCCAAACCTTCCCAGTAACTTCAGGGAAGCCCCCCTCCCTGACCAGGGCTGAACTCAAAGAGAGGGCTTGCTGTTTCCACATAGGGGGCTTCTGCCACCAGACAGTGTTGGCTCGAAAGAGCCTGAAGGTGAAGGGCTCGGCCAACTCCTTCTCTGGGTTCAGCATGGTGATACGATCTGATGGTCATAATGGGCCCCAGCTTTGAGCAATGGAGCCATGGGGTCAACCAGGCTTTGAGCTGGCCCTCTGCACCCTTGCAGTCACTGAAATCTCCCAGCTGCCCTGACGGGTGCAGGGACTCAGTGTCCCCAAAGAGGTGTGGTGACTCCCCCAGGGTCACAGAGCAAGCCGGGCGGTCAGATGGAGACACGCAGCCCTCATGAATATGACACGTTCTCTGGTGGGTCTGTGCTGCCGTACAGCCCTGCAAGAATCATCTGGAAGGGGTTTCCTGGGCCAGGGAAAGGAGGCCTCTCATTCACTCTTTCTGTATCTCTTTTTCTCTGTTTCTGTCTGTATCTATGTGCACATCTCTCTGTGTCTCCCTCTCTCTCTGTCTGCCTCTGTCTCTATGAATCTCTCTCCCATCCCCTCTGTGGCAGTGCAGTTCAGGGCGTGGGGTTTGCTCATATTCCACTATCTCACCCTCGGAACCGTGTGACCGCAGGCACTGGCTTGAATCCCCCAGGCCTTGTCACCCTTTGTGGGTGGCACAGCTGCTGTGTGGCCTGCCTCCCCAGCTTGGTGGAGGAATGAATGCAGTTAGGCTGTGCCCTCTCTGCTCGCTATTGTGTCCCAGCGCCCGTCGCCGTGTAGGTAGGGGCTAAATAACTCGGGCCTTCGGGCCCCTGCCCCAGATTTAGCACTTGGCATCTACTGAGCGGTGAGCACCAGCTGGTGTTGGAGTGGAGAGCTTGACTCAGACTCTGCCATGTCCTGGTTGAGGGATTTGACCCATTAGGAGGCCTCAGTTTCCTCTTCTGTGAAATGGGGTGAACCACGGCATCATGTGGAGGTTGAAACGAGTGTCTGGCATACAGAGGACGCACATGCTTGGAAATGCCTCCTCCCTGTTGGGTATCACGATGTTTGGACTCGGCGGGATGAGGGAAGCCTCAGCTTCCTCATCTGCGAAAGGGGGATTATCCTATCACTCCGTGTTTCCATTCCCCACGATTATTATTTATCAGCAAGGACGTGCCTGGAAACGTGGGGCGCGTGCAGCTGTGCCTAGCGTGTGGTTTCATTGCCTTCAGTGTCTGCCGTTGCCACAACCAGGCCTTTTCTCTCCAGCCATTCCTTCAAAGATTCTCAGTGAACTGGAAAATCCGCACACGCCCCCTTTTACTTGGGCCCCACTTAAATATTTGCTTTATAGGAGGAAACTTGGTAAAGCCAGAGACAATTACTTGAGAGTTTGGGGACAAGGGGAGTATCCCGTGCTGGGGTGGGGAGGGCAGCGGGCTTTTTGGTCCTTACGACTTGAACTCCTACGTGATTTATCTAAAAAGTTTGTTCTATCCTAAGTCCTGCCTCAGGCTCGTATTTACTCAGAGCACTGTGGAAGAATCTATCACAGGCATAAAGTAACCCTCAAAGGCGTGCCCTGAAATGTTTTCTAAGGCCAGCCTTGAAATAATTTGCTAATGGCTTGCCTCTGAGTCCAAGGAATAAAAGGGGGAAAGAGGCAAAAACAAACGCATTGTCTCTGCACGACAAAGGCAGGAAGAGGCACGTTTGTGCTGCAACCCAGCGAGCCCGAGAAGGAAGCCCAGCAGACTAGATGGACTCTCAAGTGGAGGCCAGACAGAAAGTTCCAGAACCCAGGAACAATGGCAGTGCCACAGAGGCCAAGGCTGGAATAGAAGCGGGAAGTAGGGGGTCTCCAGGGTCAGGGAATGCTACACAGAGGGCTCTAGAATGGGACAGACTTGAGATCAGGTCTTGGGTCCTCCGTGTGCTGGCCAAGTGACCTTGGGCACGTTAAATCACCTCTTTGGGCTTCGGTGTCCTTATCTGTAAAATGGGTTTTCACCTGGGCGGTATCTGGTGGGTGGGTCAGGAGGATAGAGCAAGAACAGCACACACCCCTGGCCCCCGTTAAGCGCCCCCCACACAGGAAGTGCTTCACAACTACGCATCACAGGTCACTCTGATGGCTCGGGCTGGGGCTTGGAGTCTGTGGCTCCAAGTCCCACCTGCCCAGGTGTCCACACCAATTGCCTCAGGAAAGACAGTAAGGGTCTGGCCGGCCTCCCGTGGATATTTCTTGTGTGCCAGGCTCTGTGCTAAACAAAGGGTGTGTCTTACCTGTGTATCCTCATGTCCTTGTGTTTTCAGCCCACCTGCATGGGCTGAGTGTGTCCCAAGGGTACCGGCCCGGGGGAGGTACTACAGTGGGCACACAGACACTACTCCTTTCTCCCTAAAGGTGCTTTCCAAGATCCTGGCGGATGACACACATCAGCACACAACCACATCATGCATGTGCCAGAAGTCAGGAAATGATCTCGAAATAGCAAAAAAAAAAATATCATCAGACTGCTGTTGCATATCAGAGTTTCTGAGTGTCACCACTGTGGGTGTCTTGGGCCAGATAATTCTTTGGTGGGGAGGGCGCTATCCCGTGTATGGAAGGATTCTCCCTGGGACATGCCAGGAGCACCCTCCCAGTCATGACAACCAAAAATGTCTATGGCTGCTGCCCAGTGTCCCCTGGGGGCAGAATCGGCTCCCCTCACTCCCCTACCCCCGTCCCAGCTGAGAACTGGTTGTGTATAATTTGGTTTGGAGGACGGTCACTGTAGCCTGTGTCTGTCCCCCATCACCAGAGTCGGGGAAAGAAAGAAGGGCAGGCACCTGCTTCTTGCCAGAAAGTGGCATCCTTGTGGGAAATGGGGTGGAGGCTAGCCCCATGTTTCATGGATGAAAAATCGGAAGCACAGAGAAGTCGAGTCACGGGCCTAGGGTCACACAGCTGGAGTGGGTGGCTGAGGCCCGGACTCCAGCGCTCCGGGGCCCATAGCTGGGCCCTGCCCTGGGGCTCCCCGCTGTGAGCCCTGGAGCCCAGGCTCTGTGTTCAGTCCTCCAGCCCAGGCTGAGTGGGAGTATGTGGTTCTGTGTCAGTTATGGAGTGAAGTGGATGCTTAAAATATTCAGCAGGGCCCAGCGTCTCCCCACAGCGCGCGCACACACTCACACACTCACAGGCACACACACACACACACTCACAGGCACACATGCACACAGGCACAAACACCCTTTTCTTAGCAAGTGGCAGAGATTTTGAAAGGAAAGGAGTTTGTGGCTCTCGTCTTCGGAAGCCCTGATTTGATCAATGCTTCTTTCGTTATCCATTTCTTCAGGCTGCTCTAAAAAAGGACCACAACCCGGGTGGCTGGAAGCAGCGGGAAGCCTCTCTCTCTATCTCAAAGTCCAAAGCCAGAAGCCCCCAGTGCAGGCATGGTCAGGCCATGCCTCCTGCCTAGGCTCAGGACCCCTCCTACCCCTTGCAGCTTCTGATGGCTCCAGGTGCTCTGTGGCCTGTGGCTGCGTCACTCCAGTCCCTGCCTGTGCCTTCATGTGGACTTGACCTCTGTCTCTTATCAGGACACTTGTCATTGGGTTTAGGGCCCACCAGGTGATCCAGCATGATCTCATCTTGAGAGCCTTAACTTCGTTCCATCTGCAAAGACCTTTTTTTTTCCCCCAAGTAAAGTCACATTCACAGGTGCCAGGGTCAGGATGGGAACAGGTGTTTTTGGAGGTCATTAGTCAACCTACCATTCTCCCCATTCCGGGCCCTTATACTCCAGTCCGTCCTCCGTCCAGCCACCCAAGGGGTCAAATCATTCCCCTGCCTCGCCCCAGACTTAGAAAGCTCCAGCTTCTGACCATGGCCTTCAGGGCCCTGCGAGACCTGGCTCTCCTTCCCTCTCAATCTCAGTTCTTAACTGCTGTCCTCCATGCTCATTCGACTCCTGCCACTCTGACCTCCTGCTCTTCTTCAGTCAATGCCAGCTCCTCCCGGACCCAGAGGGCTTGCCCTCACCATTCCCTCTGCCTGGAATGCTCTTTCCTCTCTCTTCCCCTCCACACAGAGAGACTTCCTGAGAGCTGAGGCTGGGGGAGAACCCCTGCCCTGTTTCTCTCCTCTGCACCTTCATTAATGTCTTCCTGCCTCTGTTCCTCTCACTCATTTGTTCTGTGCCCTCCACCAGACCGTAAGGCCTGCGATGTTGTGTCTGCCTTCCTAAAATCCTCTCTCCTTTATGTTTGTGTTCCCCTTGTGGCGCCCTCTCCATCTTGCAGATGGGTAAGCTGAGGCCAGCTACACCCCTTCTAAGAGTGGACACCAGAAGCCCAGCCCAGGGAGGTCTGGGGTTCTTTCCAGGACCAGGGCCTTTGCCCTCCTGGTTCCCTCTGCCTGGAGCGCTTCTGTGGCTCTCTTCACCTCTGCTGCTCCCACTTATTGAGCACCTACTGTGTGCCAGGTACAGGTTGTTCCATTGCTCCCGAGACTGGTCTTTTGGGGAGTAGGGTCCAGCTGCCACGACCCCTTTCTCCATCTCCCGAGGCCAGTGCCAAGTGCTGCTTGCCAGGGCACGTCCAGAGCCCATCAAGGTGTCCTGCTCCCAGGCAACCCCTTAGGGCATCCAGCTGGTGTGTTGGATTTAACTGCGGCCCCAGAGGCCAGTGTGAGGTGGCCAGGCCGTTTTCTCTTGGGCTGGCGTGCCGCACCCAATCTCAGGGCTCCTTTTCGCCCTCTAGGCAACAGAATGATGTCACCCTGAGAACAATGGCCCCTTCATGGATCCAGCCAGGGCTAAAGGCTGGGCCAGGGGCTGGGGCCTCTGGGAAAGACCTGGAGAGATGGGCAGGGCAGGACAAAGGGCTCAGCTGCTCGGCAGGGGCTCTGCTTGTGCCAAATTATGTTGATCTCCCCTGCCCTCCCCCCAACTAAGAAAGGGGCATGTGCTCATCTCCTATTTGGAAAGTGTAGAGAAACTGAGCGAAAACAAAATCCACCCATTATTCTCACCTCAGTGTGAACCAGTTTTGGCATTCAAATGCATTTCCTTCCTGTCTTTTTTCCTCCCTCCCTCAAACTAAATTGTCAGTCCTCCCTGTCTTTCTGACCTTTCAGAAACATAGCACTTTTACATATCTTTAGGGGAAAAAACAAAGCCAAAACATTGTTCCTGGCCCTGCGAGCCCTCTGCTGGAGGAGCGAGTCCTTCCCCACCTGTGGCTCTCAAGAGTGACTACAGAGTGGGTCTGGCTTTGAGCACTCTTGCCTCTCTCTGAGCAGTCCCTGAGGTTTAAACCTGCCCCCCGCTTTCTGTGTCTGTGACCCCAGGGGGGGAGCGCCTTCTGTGACTCTGGCTTTTTCTCTCCCTTTCAGCATTTTACAAATCTCAGATGTTTTGTCCAGACAAGCGGTTCTTGCTTCCTCATCCGGGAAGTGAAACGTCACAGGAAGGAAATCTGGATTGATACGTATCCCGTGTCCCGGGGAATGTTATATTTGGGGGTTTCATGAAGAATGAGGTATTTAGCAAGGAGTCATCAAGATAATTCCTTAGGGGAGGAAGTGGCATATTGAGTTCTTACTGTGGTGTGCTGGTAGTTGCTTTACATCTGGGTCTGGGGGGGTAGGGGGAAGCCCTGATTTGGAGCACCTGCCTGTCCCCATGGTGTAAATCCTCCCACTGGGGGCGGTGGCAAGCTAGGGACCCACCGTCCGCGCACCTGGAGCCAGGAAAGGACCCGCAGTGCTTCATGGTCACGGAGCCCTTGCACCACAGCGACTCGGTACAGACATCCGTGACCTCAGGGCCATAGGTAATAGTAGAAGGTGGTAATTAGGGAATGATAAGATTTATTTGTTACCCTTGCTTTTGATGGGATTGGCTTAATTGTGTGTTTATTTAATTACTTTATTTTGTTAAATATTGTTTACTTATTTGAGAGAGACCAAGAGAGGGAGGGGCAGAGGGAGAGGGGGAAGCAGACTCTCTGCTGAGCAGGGCTGGATCCCGGGATGCTGAGAACAAGGACCTGAGCTGAAGGCAGACACTTCACTGACTGAGCCACCCAGGCGTCCCTAACTGTGTGTTTGTTTAATGTAATGGCTGTGTTAAACCACCGGCTCACAGTGGATCCTGAACGGACCCATGGTTGTCTCTGGGCAGCCAGGGCAGGCCAGCTCCAGCACACCACGGTCGGGTAAGAGAGTCCAGAACCATGGGTTTGAATCCCGGCTCTGTCTCTCAGTTGTTAGGCGACTTTGGGCAGGTTGCTTTGTCTCTTGATGCCCATCTTCTGTAAGATGGGGACGACGCTTTACTTCACCCCCTGGCCGTGGTGAAGGCAATCCTGAGGTGACGTGCATGGAACCCAGCATGGTGCCAGGACAGTGCCAGGCGCATATGTGGATCTCAGCAAATGGTGACTGTCATTGTCATCGCTGCTCTTTGATTAGTGCCTAATAGTTGGCAAGACACATGGGCAGCCTCAGAGTGGCCTCCACGGATCCTTGTCTTCTGACGTTCAGCGTGGGGAGGGTGCCTCCCCAGCCATCCAGGTGGGCTTGCGGGACCGAGAGAATCCAGCCGAAAGTCACCGCATCACTCCCGAGGTCTCCCGAGAGACCCTGCGGCTGCCCCCTTGTTGTACACTTTCCCTCTTTTGGAGCCTGCATTCTGGGGGAAGCTAGCTGCCACGGCTCGAGGACATGCGGGCAGCCCCGGAGAGAGGTCCCACATGGCAAGGAGGTGAGACATGCCACCAACCACATGGCTGGACTTGGAAGTGGGTCCTTCAGCCCGCGGGGGAGGCTGCCTCTCTGGCCAACGGCTCGAGCCCCACCTCATGAGACACAGTGAGCCGGGATTGCTCAGCTCAGCCCCTCCTAGATCCCTGACTGCCAGTAACTGGGAGAGAGAACACATGGCTGTCGCTTGGGGCCGCTGTGTTTTGGGGACTGCTTGTTACACAGCAACGGGCAATGAATACCAGATGCTTCTCTCTTATACCTACAGCAAGCAACAACCTGAGCGTGGCTAGGGAGTATTACTTACTCCTTCCTCTCACAGATGAGTAAATTGCAGTGGGAAGAACTCAAGTGACCTGCCCAAGGTCTGTCATAGGGTAGCTTTCAGGCTTCCCTCTGGAGGCTTTTCTTGCCTCAGGGTTCTTGCTTGTAAAGGAGGCTGCTCAGCCAGCCTGGGTCTAGGGTCCCGGAGGCTTTTGAGCAACACACCCTTTTAGGAGTTGGCGTGAATCTCCTGGCACAGGACGGAAGCCATTTCTTGGATCCTAAGTGCTCATCACCCACATTTAACTCATCAAACATTCACCATAAAGCCTGAGCCAGACACAGTAGCAAACTCTCCACACTGATTTGGGAGCCTCGTATGCAAGAGTGGCTTTTCTCCAGCATTCATCTCTAGGTCCACTCAGACCGCCCCCCTCCACAGAAAGGAAGATCCTAAAACAGAACCTACTGCCAGGAGTTCAACATGGCAAAGCTTGCGAACAATTTCTGCTTTCGGCTTTTTAACATAGATCTGCTGTCCTTGGCTGCTTTTTTCTGATTGAGGGGGAAAAAAAAGGTGCAGGTAGAATTAGGTCAATTCAGTTGAGAGCTTTGCTCTCCCTTCAGGCAGATCTGAGTTTGAATCCCAGCTCTGCCGCTGAGTAGCTATGGGACCTCAGGCAGAGGATTTTACTTCCGTGAGCCTCGGTTTCCTGGTGAAGCATGTAGCACAGCACAAGCATGTAGCACAGTTCCTCTTCTGAGAGCTCTCCTGAGCTTTGTCAGAACATCTAGATCATTCCATCTGACCCTTTTCATGTTGGGGAAACCAAGATCCAGAGAAGGAAAGAGACCTACAGAGAGTCCTGTAGCAAGTCAGGGACAGATCCAGACCTGGAACTTGAGTTTCTAAAGTCAAAGTTGGGACCTAGAGAGTGTGTAGTAAATATTAGCTGCCATTATGCTCCTATATTCCCGACATATCAGTCAGGTTAGCGTATGTCATGCTGCGGTAACAAACCGTCAGCTCTCAGCGGCTCAACAGAGAGTGTTTATTTCTTCCGCACAGTGAGTCCTCTGATGGTTCCGCAGCTTGGTATGGCTGCCTTCCCTCCAGGCTGTTAGTGTCTTGTAGCGAAGCCATCTGGGAAAACGGGACGCCTGTGTAACAGTGTGGGAGGAAGAAAGCTTGAGCATCACTCCGAGGCAGAGGCTATCATCCCATTTCATAGGTGGGGAAGTTAAGGCTTATGGAGTGACCCGTCTTGAGCACTTCCCACGTGCCAGCCACGGAACAAAGCACAATGTCTTATCACACCCTGGGCCCGCCTCCCGCCCTGCAGTAGGTATTATTTTTGTCATCTGTGTTTTACAGATGATAAAACTGAAGCTCGGGGAGAAGATGGGACTTGGCCAGAGTCACCCAGTTTACAACTGGGACTCTGGCCCAGGCCTGCTGATGCCTCATTTCTTGTCCCTCTCCATCAGGACCTTGGGTGGAGGGACCTGGTGTGCCTTTCCCGAGAGGCACCGTGACGTAGATCAGGGTTTCACGCCCCGGCCACGTTGAACCTTAGGGCCGGATCCTTCTCTGTGGTAGGGGCTGTCCTGTGAAGTGTAGGGTGTTGTGCGGCGCTTCTGGCCTCTGTCCAGTGTTTGCAGAATTGACCAAATGTCCCTTGGGAGCAAAATCGCCCCCAGTTGAGCACCACTGATGTATGAACGGGAGGAGTCCAACATGGGAGCCCAGAAATGTAACTCGAGGTCCCTGTGAGGCACCTCAATAACCACGTGACCTTCGTTGACAGACTCTGAGAGAAGCCAAGACATCGGTAGGGCTTTGGAATTTCCTAACTTTTAGGTAAGATAACCTTTGACTCCTGATGTAATTTTGGGCAGGCCTTTCAACCCTGATAAAGCATTTTTTCCCCCTATTGGCTACAAAATGGAGCAAATCGTGTCTGCTGACAACGGTGTTATGAGGATGACATGACACATTTCTCGGGCACCCCGCATGGCTCTCAGCGCACAGTCAGCGCTTTATTGTCATTTGGGTTGTGACCTGTCACAGGAGCGGGGAGAGGGAGGGTGGCTCGGGCATATCCCCCTGCATTCAAAGATACTTTTCTCGGTCTGCTTAATTCCCAGTCCTGTGTCGTCAGGCTCTGCATCCAAATATTTGCTTTCTGCCGAAGCCAGAAATTACCCGGCAGCCCGCATTCCTGTCACTCAGCAGGATTTCTAGAAATGGCCCTCCCTATAATTTAACATCTATAATTCCTCAGGTAGTGGCTGGAAGTCTGTCCTTTCTTCCTGGTAATTGTCTTCTGCTCTTGGGAGGGGGAGGGACAGATGTGGGGCTGTGTTGAGACAGCTGCCTCCCCCACCCTCTGCAGACATCTTGGCAGGAAGTACCCGGAAGGTTCTAGAAACTCTGGTGCTAAGTTCAAAGAATGGACCAAGGTAGCTGCCCCAGTGGATGATGGGTAAACAGAGTTTCATTGTCCATAAAAGTTTTTATATGAGCTCTGAAAGCAAGTGTAAACAGGTCACTGAGGGACAGGACTTCGGCACAGAGTTCCTCTTCTGAGAGCTCTCCTGAGATGTTTGTCAGAACATCTAGATCATTCCATCTGACCCTTTTCATGTTGGGGAAACCAAGATCCGGAGAAGGAAAGAGACCTACAGAGAGTCATGCAGCAAGTCAGGGACAGATCCAGACCTGGAACCTGGGTTTCTAAAGTCAAGGTTGGGACATTTAGGGAATGTGCGGTTCTCAGCCTTGATATCCTTCAGAGCTGAGCAGCAGAGCTGCTGTTTGCAAAACTCTATGAGGGGCATTAAAGACCATGAGACAGTTCCCATCTCTGGGAAGTTTTCAGAAAGTGATTAAATTGCATATCCAGACTCTGCGGCCCTGAGCCAACCTCTTTTCCATAGCATCTGTTGTGAGCCTCAGTTTCCCTATCTGTAAATGGAAGCTCTAGTGTGACCTTTTAGGGCCTCCCAGTGGGATCAGCCTGGATGCAAATCCCCACTCCCCCATCTGCTAGCTGTGTGACTTTGCCTAAGCCTCAGTTTCCCTATCTGTAAAAAGGGAATCATCTACTTATGACAGCAAGAATTCCTTCGTCACAGGTGTAAAACGCCCCCCAGAGCACCTGGCACGTGGTAGTTGGTAATCATGTGAGTTTCACTGTATCTGGTCTCCCTTTCAGCCACCTCCTCCCGGCCACCCTCCCAGACTCCTTTGCTGCCACGTGGCTTCCCCACCCCCACCACCACATGCACCAAATATGCTTCCCTATCAAGTAGCGACTGAGGGGCAGGAGGGAGGGCTCAGAGTGGCATGTCCTGCGGGGTGGGTGGGGAATCTTTAACAGTGGCCGCTAATTAGGAAGGAAGTGGCAACAAAGGGTTAATCAGAGGCGTTCTGCTCTCTAACTGAGGGAACAACAGTTGGAGGTTTTTCATATCCTACGCTGGAGATTTTTTTCCTTTCCTCATGCATAAATACAGGGCCTTTTGGGGGAGGGCTGGAAAAAGAAACAGACTGTCAGAGCTCTGTATAATGTGAGCCCCGTGGATTTTCAGCAGCTCTGTGCCTCAGTGGGAAAATGTAATCCCTCCCCTGAGCCAAACCACGAGGAAGAGTCGGGCTGCCTCAGTGGCATCTGTTGGCCCAAGGCAGGAGGGGGATGGAGGAAACACAGGGGCAGTATAGACAGGAGGCCTGGGTTTGAATCCCGCCGCCGTTGCTTCCTCTGTCTTGGGCGTTGGCCAGTGACCTTGACTTCTTCGAGCATTGTTGTCTGACCTTGGGTGCCCAAACAGGCTAGCCCTAGGAGGACTGAAGTCAGACTTTGGAGGGTGCCTTGGGTGCTGGTTCACTGAGAAGAGCCTCAGGTGGGGCTCTTACGGGGCTGATGCCGGCCCCAGAATCTGCCTCTGTAGTAGGAGCCCCAGATGGAGACAGGCGCATGGGTGCCACGCTTGGATAGCCGGATCCTTTACGCGATTCACTCAGTGAGCAGATATTTCTTGAACACCTACTGGGGGCCCGGGGATCCAGCAGGGTACAAGCCAGAGACAGTTCCAGCTCACAAGGACTGTGTGTCATTACAGGAGGGCATGCTGTGGATTTGCTCGAGGGGACGTCTTGTCCTTGAATGAATGAATGGATGAATGGATGGATGGATGGATGGATGGATGGATGGATGGATGAATGGATGGATGAGTGAGTGAATGAATGAGTGAATGAATGAAGGAATATACACATGGTGCATGGATCATCAGCACCCGTGTTCTGACCGTACAGGTGTCTGCACTTTCTTCCAAATACTCCCTAGTGATTCTTGCTGGACCAGGAGGCCATGCTGAGGACGGTTTGCCCTTTCTGGTCTTCCGGGCCCATCACTCTCCCGCACATTCATGCTACTCCGTAAATAGCTGATGGTCGGATGAACGAGGGAATGCAGAGACAGACACAGGAATGGACTCTGCTCCGGGATGGCCACCAGCCAGGTTAGCCGGGTGGGTAACTTATAGGGCTCAGTGCAGCTGGGCTTTCTTGCTAGGAACATGGCATGGAGAGGCTCGAGTTTTAAATCAGAGTTCTCTGTTCAACAGCGGAGTGTCGTCCCCGTAGGGTCACCGGGCCTACAGTGGTCAAGTCTCAGGGACTTGGGGGTCAGACCTTGTCTTGTCCAGCTAGAGCAGGTCCAGCTTTGTTCTCGGCATCCCTGTTTGGTACCCTCTGGGCCACTTGGGCTTTCTGTGGCTGCCCCTGCACTGCCCATCTCTGGGTCCTGTCCTCCATAACTCATCTCCCTGGATCCCAGGATTCTCGAAGTTGCTCTGGGCTCACCCATCTTTGTTTATGTGGCCGCGTGGGGTTGGAGTCAGACAGACTTCCCTGGACCTAGTCTGGAATCCTTTCTGAGCCAACAGGAGAAAGTTTTCTTTCTTCTTTTTTTTTTTTTTAAGATTTTATTTATTTGACAGACAAGGATCACATGTAGGCAGAGAGGCAGGCAGAGAGAGAGGAAGGGAAGCAGGCTTCCTGCCGAGCAGAGAGCCCGATGCGGGACTCGATCCCAGGACTCTGAGATCATGACCTGAGCCGAAGGCAGAGGCTTTAACCCACTGAGCCACCCAGGTGGCCCAGGAGAAAGGCTTTTTTACTAGCTGATTTCGATTCCGCCCTCCGCTCATTTATTCAGCTCACCTGCTGTGTGCCAGCCACGGTACTGGGTGCTTTCATGTGCCTGATAGTACTCTACCCCGTGATCACTCTCAGGGGTCACGTGGAAGGAAGGCACACGCGCTGTGGCTGGGGCCCTTGCCCACCGAGCCTGGGGCTTCTCCTTTCTAGTTCTGTGCACTTGTGCTCCTGTGAGCTGAGCTGCTGGGATGCTGGGTTATGTTTTTCCCTAAGTGCTCGGAGGACAGTGGCCTCTCTCTCTGTTTCGTTGAGAGTCAGACCAAGCTAGTTAGATAAAACTAGTTAGGTAACACAGCTGGTTGGATAAGTCCCAGCTTTGCAGCCTCCTAGCTGAGTGACAGAGGCAAGTTCCTTCCCCGCTCTGTGCCTCAGTGTCCTGATCTTGAAGGGGGATAATGTTAATACTTCATAGGGTTGTCCTGAAGGATATGTCAGTGGGGACCATAGCTGGCACTTAGCTGGCTCTGAATACGCTTAGTATTGGGGCGCCCGGGGGGGCTCAGCCTGTTAAATGTCTGACTCTTGGTTTCAGTTTGGGTCATGATCTGAGGGTTGTAGGATCCTTTTGGGATTCTCTCCGTTTCTGTCCCAACCCCTCTGCCCCTCTCCTTGTGTGCGCACATGCGCCCTCTCTCCCTCTCTCCCTCTCTCAAATAAGTAAATAAAGTCTTAAAAAATTAAATGTGCTTAGTATTGGTACGAGTATTATATTCATTATCACAAGAATATTACAAATAAATACATAAAATATGATAAATATTATGGAGGTGTGAGTTCCATACAGCAAAATGCATATATGTCTTAAGCATCCAGCTTGATGAGTTTTGACAAATGCTCCTACCCGTGTAACCTACACCTCTATTAAGATCTAGAACATTCTCACACCCCTCCCCCCCAAAAATTTTATGCCTCTTCCAATCAGTCTGCCTTACCTGGCACTTAACAACCACGTCTTGAGTGAATGAATGAATGAATGAATGAATGAATGAATGAATGAAATCTGTTTTGTCTGATCCCAAACCTCTTCAGGCCGCCTGTGCTTGTGATCATTACTTAGCTTGATTAGCTGTTACCTGAAGGTTTGAAATAGTGCAGGAAGAAAGCCATCATCCTAGGAAGACTTCAGCATGCTGAAAAGATCCCATAAAGTCCGACTGCTAAAAAAATAAATGCCTGTCCTGCTGGGGTGGAGAAAGCGCCCATGTCTGGATGGGATGTGCCCTGTGGGATTCCCTGCACGTCTAGGCCTTCCCTGAGAGCTTAGGCACAGCCGGCGCCCTCCCTGGCACCTCTGGGCTGAGAGCCCCTCTCCCCACTGCCCTCAAACCTATCCTGTCCGGGAAAGCAGAACCTAGGGTCCCAGGCCTGTGGAATATGGGAGGTAGAGAAGCTTCCACCATACATTCTCCCAGGGGTTTTCATGGGGTCGGGGGGACCAGGAGGAGAGGGGTTCTGGCAGGGCTCCAGCCCCCCTACACCTTACTCACCATGCCCCAAATCCAGTTTGCTTCTTGATCTTTGTAATACCTTCGTCATGACTAATGTGATTGTGCCTTAAGAGGTTTTCCTAAAGCTAGAAAAGGAAAAGGAAAACAGGGAAAGACCCACTGCCCTCCATCAGAGACTAGACGTGCAAACAGGGCTAGCCTTGCCCCTGACAGTAGCAGGTGTGGTTCTGAGCCTGGGCTGCTAACTCTGAGTTCTGAGTCTTCCCAGCCAGCCCCCCCGGTCCTGCCCTAGAGAACTGAGTCTAGGGGGCCTGCCTGCAGCCCAGCCCCTGTGATGCTCACCGAGGGATCTGGGGTCCACAGGTGAGCCCACGGGTGGTGCCTGAGCACGCCTGGCACGCCTGAGCAGGTTCCTATGGCTTTGCTGCTAAGGGGGGGCTTTGGCTCAGGTTTTCTCCCTTCGGGGCCTGGCAGGTTGCACAGGGCTGCTCACTCCCTCTGGAGAGGTGGTGATGAAGTCATCCCCTCCCCGCCCCTGGGCTATGTGGCTGGTCAGGTCAAGGGGCCATTTGTACCCGCTCAGGCTGATGTCATCCCAGGAAACCATTCAGTGCTGGGGGCCACCTTCGGCCCTGGCTGCCTGCCCGCCTGTCGCCTGTGTCCTGTTTTGTTTGGTGTGTGGGGCGGGCTCAGGGAGCTCCCCTTGGTTGGTGGAGACACGATCCCTTCTCTCATGGAGACACCTGGGGTTGTGGGCAGACTGGTTCCAGGTCCAAATCCCAGGGGTGCCACCTCCTGGCCTGATGGCTGGGGCCAGGTTACTTGTCAGTCCCTCAGCTTCTTCTTCTCTGAAAGGGGGGGATGGAGACGTCACCTCCTAGGGTTGTTCTACGATAAGGCCGAGGTGACGCATGTAAAGCTGCTTAGTACAGCGCCTGGGCTCTCAGGAGGCACCTGTCACCCTCTGTTGTGATTGTGGTGGCGGTGGCTGTCATTTCTATTGTCGGGGAGATGGTTACGAATGACGTGTGCATTATTCCCAGAATTGAGTCAATCTTTAAAAAAAAAAAAACAAAAAAGAACCCCCAAAACAAACCAGACACACTTGCTCCCTTTTGGATCCCCGTTTGTTTTAAATCAATGCGATTTAACAAGACACATAATTGGGAAGTGGGATGTGGGTGGCTTCCCAAACCTTTACTCTGGTAAGGCTCTCAGCCTCCTGATTTGCAAACCACTGTTGAGAGAACTAAGGTTCTCAGAATGTCTAGGTGCCCAGGGCCCCCACCTCTGGGCAGTCTGATGTAGCTGGTCTGGGCTGCTGGCCTGGAAGGTAGAGTCCTCAGCACTCCCCAAGTGATCCTGCCAGAGCCTGAGAACCACTGGATCAGGCAGCATCACCTAAAGGACCCAGGCTTCAGGGTAAGACGGAGCCGGGATCAAATCCCAGGTCTGCCACTTGGCTTCTGGGTGCAAGCAGGGACAAGTTCCTACCCCTCTCAGAGCCTTGGTTTCCATACCTGTGAAATGTTTCTAGAAGCTGCTGGGGTGGGGGCGGGCCACAAGACCCACATGAACGGTAACTCTGAGGAGGTTATGAGTCAGAGTGGACCTTCAAAGATGTGTTCCCTGGGTATCAGGGCGAAGCTAGGAAGACAGATGTCCGGCCAGCCATTCCCACCTTGCCCCCATGGAGGATTTCTGTTGCCGTCTCTCCCCTCACTCTTCTGGTCGGAGAGGTTCCCAGAATTCCTTTTTGCTACACTTAACACAATAGATGTCCCGTGCCTAAGGAACACCAGCGACTGTACATTTAAGAACCACGTGGTTCAACGATGTTTTTAATGGAGGACTTTTATTTATGCAAATATACATTAGTTTCCTCCAGAGATTGTCATTGGCATTCTGTATGTCTGGGATCTCAGTTGAGAGAAGTGCTGTACATTGGCCTGCTGACCTGAATGGGGACGTCTTGTGGTGGTGACTGGACACACCAGTTTTACCACATTCAAAAATGCTAAATCTTGGTGGGGGGGTGGTGGGAACCTGCATCCAAATGGAGGAATTCGGTAGTATGCGTTGACTGTGTAGTTCACAAACCGCTCCGCTTGGATTGATGTCTTGCATAACACACTTCAGGAAATGCACCGACTCGTTTTCATTTCCCCCTCTAGAATTCTATACATTGGTTGCCATTAAGGGACTGTTCTCCAAACTGCCTGTATACGAAGTCAACAATAGTACATTCCTTCCTCTATTTTTCTTGGGTGGAGAGGAAGGTACGTGTATAGATATGTGACTCACTCCCATCCAGGCATTGATGGGACAGGCCCCAGAGGGCCTTGAAATTCCAGAAGAGGAACTCTCCATCTGGTCTAGCCCTCCCCTCTTTGTTCAGAGAAGGGCTGAGCCCAGAGATAGAAATGACTTGGCTGAGATCCTGCAGCCCCTTTTGGGCAGGCGTGGAATCCAGAAAACCTCATGGCTGGACCTGGGTTTTTTGCTTTCTGGGTTTTGGTGGGTTTGTTTGTTTGTTTGTTTCCTTGCTATTCTCCACCTGGCTGAGTACCTTGCATGTTGTTTTTACAGCCTGAGCCCGGTTGGCCTCCGATCATTATTGAAATGAGTGGAGGTTTCCGGGAACAGAGCGAATCCATAGAGTTTAATTAATGAATGTGCCAGAGGGCTTGGCAGCTGGATTCCTGTGTTTACCACGGGCTTGGCTGGCACGCCGTTCAGGAACTGTAGGAGGGTGGGGTCCGTCTCCTCAGCAGAGGGGTGTGTGTGTGTGTGTGTGTGTGTGTGTGTGTATGAGAGACAGAGAACCTGAAATCTGCCTCCCGCACCCTTCTTTAGAGTCCCGTGAGACCGCATACGATTTTCTTTATTGCTTTTAAAAGCGCTGGCATTTTGTTTTTAGCATAGCATTCTTTATCAATTTGTCGAAATGAAATCGTCCCTCAGAGACCCCAGAAATAGAAGTGGCTCTCGCGTCAGCAGACCTAGCGGCAATTTTAGTTATTTCTGTTGTTGTCCAGCATGTCAAGCCAGGTCAAGCTCCTCTGGGGAGCAGCAAAGCTCAGATAACCTCGTGGTGCTGAACTGGGATGTGGGGGGCAGCTGGGGCCCACAGCTGAGCCCAACCCCCACCCCCTCTGCCCAGCGCTTGGCAGCTCTGCAAGGCAGGACCTCAGAAAGGCTGCAGGGCTCAGAGTTGGGCAGACCCAAGTTTGAATCCCCAATCTGCCACTTGCCTTCTCTCTTATCCTGGGGCAGGCATGTGCCTTAACATTTCCGGATCTCAATTGCTTCTCCAGGAAGCTAGAAATACATGAAATGCATATAAATGCACACACCACAGAGGGCACTTGGGAGAGGGTCTCACAGCAAGCCCTCTGTAAGTACTGGTGGTTATATCCTAATCATCATTATATATACATTCCAGTTTTATAGGGATGACAGCTGAGTCTTAGAGAAATTCATTGACTTGCCTAAGGGTTAACGGCACATTATGGCTGGGCATTGTCTGTGACCCCCCTACCCCCACACAAGCCCCAGGCTCTGCCATCTCCTTTATACTTGATACACAAAGACTTGAGGGATCCTGGGCACTTCAGGCTGTTTATTGGAAAGCCCTTCATTGCATGGATTTTGTGTTTCTTCTAGTAGCGCTGGCTGCTTGTTTTCCCCTCTACATTCACACTTTTGAATTTTCCTTCCCACTCTTGAAGTCTAAAGAATCAAAGCCAGACGTGTGACTAATTAACGCCTCCTAAGAGGGGAAAAGGTGACCTTTTAGATGTCATTAAAATGGCAGCCACCAAAAGAAGGTGATTCTGCCCTTCACATGACTGTCTGGTGGGCATCAGCTCCAGAAACAAACCATGTGAACTTTCCCCTGTCATCTCTCATCTCCGGTCCTGCACCTTCTGGGTCCCTGGGCGGGGTGGAACCATAGTCATAACGATGCTATTGGCAGATGACATTGCTTGAGTGCTGGCTCTGCCCAGGCACTGTTCCGGGTTCTTCATCATGCTTGGATGCTTTTAATCCTTCCAGGCATCCTGTGAGGTAGGTATTATTACCCCCCTCACGGACTGAGGCTCAGGGAGGTGAAATGACCGGCTCAAGGTCACACAGTCGGGAGGCCACAGAATCAGCCCATGAGCATGACCTTGGTGGTGTCCCAGAGCTATGAACTCTTTAGTGTACTTGAGCTCTGAGTTGGAAACTGCCCTAAACTTATTTAGAGGAGGAAGAGGGGAGGGAGCTGACATTCTGAAGTTGCTACTCTGGGCTTTATGTGCCAGATGGTATGAGCCTGTTCCATGTAGCTACCATTTCATTCCTTTCTTTATATGCTCCTCTCTCCTTCCCCCTCCCTCTTTCTCTTGCTTGTGCCTCTCTTGATGAAGAAATCAAAGCTCAGAGACATCACAGGCTTACTCAGATTGCACAGCCTGTCAACTCCAGAGTCTGAACCCAGATCTGGTGGTTTTTCCCATGCTTTTTCCCCACACTGAGCCAGATGGTGGCATTTTTGATCCTGTCCCTACAGAGGAAAAGAGATAATGTGGATCCAGAGTGTGCCATCATGGAAACAGCCCTAGACCAGGAGTCAGAAAGCCTGGTACTTAGTCTCACTCTTAACAGGACCCCACTGTGGGGCCCAAGAAAATCCTGTACCTGCTTTCACCTCATTGCCCCACTTGTACCACAAGGTCTTGGTCTTGGTCTCCCTGGTTTCTGAGCCTCTTCTGCATGCCAGCATTTCATGTGTATTCTGATGAGAGCATCAGATGCCACAGTGTTTATCCTGAAGAAGATGAAGCTCAGGGCCGACCTGCAGACCTCTGAGACACGGTCGGTCCCTGCAGTAGGGGAATGAAGCACCTCTGTTCAGTGTGTCTTCCAAAGCAGAACTTAGACGAATAATAGGATTTTTGCTTCATAAACAAGAAAGTTTACCTAGGAGCAGAATAGACAGGTCCCATCGCTGGGGTTCATTTTGGAGGCTGTAGACATTCAAGGTTGGACAACCAACTACTCATTTGCTTCATATTAGGGAATGTGAAGTGGTGAGTCCGCTGTCTCTGGAGGAAACCAAGCAGAGGCTGGGTGCTCTAGTGCAAGGCAGAGCAGCCTCTCCAATACCTCTCAGCTCTGTAATCCTGTCATTACCCAAGAGTCAGTACCAAAGAGGCTTCCACCCACCTGCTAACTCCAAACTGATAGGGGCTGCCAGGGCTGTCACAGATTCTCAGGGCTTGTGGGAGCTCAGCTCTATAACCGATTGTTAATGTCTGCCCGGGGCAAGCAAAGTGGTGCTGTTATCACTTTCTGCTTTTATCTTTGTTGTTCCTTTACAGGGTAACAATTCATGATTGCAACACGAAATTATTACTATGTATCTTAAAATCCAGGGACAGGCGGGCATGGATGTCAGCACCAATGGCAGCAACAGCCCCCAGCTCCCGCACCCAGAATTCTCCATCCTGTTACCGTACCCGGCCTGTGTCATCAGCTTTAGGAAAGTGTCAGGGAATCACGAAGTGGTCGTTACTCACCTTGGTTTCCCTCAATTGGGGAAGTTGGCAGTAGCCGGCCATGGAACTCAACAGAAGCAAGCATAAACAAGGTCATTTGAGGTTTGCCTCTTCTGTGTCTTGCAGGGACACCGCTATAGGCCTGCCTAATTTTCTAAGCCTCTCACTCATCAGTAGGTAAATTCCACGTGTGCTGGGGAATCAAGATGGGCCTAGGTGACCAGCTTCTGTAAGTCTCTTTCCTCCTCCTGCTCAATTCCTGTTATGAACCGTTACACCCCCATCAAGTGATTTCCTTCCAAAGCAAAATAAAAGTGGCCGAAGCCTTCTTGAGAGAGTTTGTCCACCTGGCAGGACCTGTGGCTAGCTGGGGGAAGTTTCCAGCAGGGAGGTGATTGCCAGCGGGGAAGACTGGGTCCAGATAGGTTAAGCCACAGATGCCTAAGCATCTCAGCTTAAAAGCAGCAGAGCTGAGCCTGTCTGGCTCAAAAGTTCCTGCTCTTAAATATGTCAAGTGAATGGTTGTTCCACAGCAGGTGTTCAGTACATAATAGCTCCTATCTCTCATCTTTGTCTCAAAAACAGTTTGCCTCTGTATATCAGGAGGAGCTAGGTTATGCTGCAGTAACAGACAGCTCCTGTTTTAAGGCAGAAAACCAGTTTTCCCTCTTCAGTGCCCTGCACATCCGTAGACATTGGCTTTGTCTGTGTTTCAAGTCATTGTCACTCCAGGGCCCAGGTTGGTGGAGCAGCTTGCCTGGGACATGGCCCTCTACATGGCAGAGAGAAAGGGTGCCATCCACTGGCTCTTATTAAAGTTTCTGCCTGGAAATAAGTGACATCACTTCTAGCTCAGCTTTCATTGGCCAGGGCAAATCACATGACTGTGCTCTTCTCACAGGGAGAGGCAGTAAATATGTAAGCCTTATGATACAGTCTGCTGCCGCCGTCTCAGTGTGATCTCTGCGGATTCATTTATAGAATTGATTTGGCACAGGCCCCTTTTGTTCCCTTCTTGATAGTACGAGCCACTGTTCTGGATTAACTCTGTCCTTGTCCCTTGGATCGATCAAGGAGCTCTGAGTCACCCGTATACCCATTCTCAAGTACAGCACAGTTTCTAAATCCGACCTCCCCATTCACTCGTTCATCTGTCGGTTCATCCCAGAAGACGGCCACCCTGTCACGGAAAACAACTTTCAGATGCCAGAGTTCTTTAAAGAAACTCAGGGTTCTTGAAAGAAACTCAGGCCTGCTTTTCTCTGAACCACTGAAGGGTTGCTGACTTCCCCCCTGGGTCCCACCTTATCCCGGGTGGGCTGTATACCGGACGCTTCTGTGCCAGGATCAGACCAGTCTGGCCGCCTCTGGAGGGTGCTCGATCGCTCAGGGAGCTCTTCTGTCTTGGGGGTTTGGGAATTCCATGGCCTGCCTGTACATCCCTTTGAGGGACAGGGAATGCCGGCTTCAGTGCTCAGGCAGAGAGAAGCCCCAGCCAGCTGTACCCCCCCCCCCCACCTCCTCCCAGGCCCCGACTGAGAAGCAGTGGAGAAACAATTAATATGGAGCCTAGATATAGCCGTAAGGGCCCCCATGAGCATTTGTGCTCGTTTCTTCTCAGCTGGGTATTCTGGGGATGCTGCTCAGAAGATATTTATAAAAGGAACGCTCATTTCCTGGGGTACTCAGAGAGGCAATGACATAGTAGGAGGGGGAGCCAAGGCCCCCTTGACGTGGCTTACCTGGGAGGACTGTAAGAAGATGGAGACTTGGCAAGCTGTAACCTCCAGCCTTGCTCCCAAGAGAAGGAGCCTGATCAGAAACAGACCTCCCTGGTAATGGGGTGGAGGAGGGTAGGGGTGCTCCTAGGAGGTGGGAGGGGAGGCTGTATGGTGTGTAGATGGGCTTAGATCCTGAGCCTCCTACCTATGTGCTGTGTGACCCTGAGTAAGTCACATTGCCTCTGTGAGCCTTTGTCTCCTCTTACAAAATAACTTAGCACTTGTTCAGTTGTCAGAGATGTTACACAGCTTTAACAAGACCATTCATCTCTTTAGCAAATGCTTCTTGTGGAACTGCTGTGTGCTGGCATGTTCGTCAGAGGACAAGACACTGTCCCTGCCCTCATGTAATTTACTTTCTTGTTGGCTTGGGGAGGGACACAGTGAAGAATAACAACAAAAGGTATTTATCAAGTGGTGGTAAGAGCTGTGAAGAAAAATAAAGAGAAGTCCGGGGATAGAGAGGCATGGGAGCATGTGTACTTTACACAGGTGATCCAGGAGGGGTCATCCATGCAGAGACCTAATGAAGGATGGAGCCAGGCAGGTGTGTGGAGGGAGAACATTCCAGAACCAGAAGCAGCACATGTGAAGGCCCCAAATTGAGGGGTGTGCAGTGCTTGGCTTGCTTCAAAAACCCCGTGGAGGTCTGTAGCTGGGGCAGGGAGTGAGGGGGGCAAGTGGAGGCTGAGTAGTGGAGAAAATCACTGTTTAGTCACGACTGCTCAGAACAAACCATCACGAACCTGTTGGCTTCTAGAAAGACAAATTTGTTTCTTCACGGTTTCTGTAAGTCAGGAATCCAGGCAGAGCTTAGTTGGGCTCTCAAGGTCTCACAAGATGGTACTCTGTGGTGTGTGCTGGGGTGCGTTCTCATCTGGAGGCTCAACTGGGGAAGGATCCCCTTCCGTGCCCATTGCTGTTTGGCAGAAGTCAGTTCCTTGCAGTGAAAGACTGAGACCCCTGGTCGTCAGCTAAAGGCTGCCTATAGACCGTTGCCACATGGGTTTTCTCAACATGGCCCCTGACTCCATCCAGCCAGCAGAGAGAATCTGTAGAGCGAGGCAACTGGCAAGACAGAGTAACATCCCATCCCCTTTGCTGTATTCTGTTGGTCAGAAGTGAGTCACGGGTCCTGTCCATGCTTAAGGGGAGGTGGTCACACAAAATGGGGGCGCTAGGGTGGGGCACCTTCGTGTCCGACTGCCACCAGCAGTCAGTGAGGGTGGAGAATGCGAGGCAGTGAGGAGGGCTGAGCAGGACACAGCATGCTGGGATTTGTTTTACACATGATGGGCAGCCATGGGAGGCTCTTGAGCAGGGAATTGGTATGAGAAATTGTGCCTGCTTCAAGGTATGAATTCCAGAAATGGTTATTGTTGTTATTAACAGTCCAACTCCTGGTCAGGGCATTGGTCACATGCAGGAGGGAGAGGGCAAAGGAGAATTGGAAAAAATAGAGCTCTCCTTCAGGCTTTTCCTGAAACATGCTGTGTGACTTTCTACAAGACCATCACCTCTCTGGGCCTCTGCCCCTTTCAGACGATGAAACAGAGGAGACACAGGGCTTGGCACCTGGGACTTCCTCAGCTGAGTGGGGAGAGTCAGATGTTAAGCAAATAATCACTGTGGCAATTCACCCCTGAAGTCTGATCCCAGCTTTATAAAACAACGATCTACAAACTGACAGGGAGTAAGATAACAGTGATTCTTGTTGATGGTGGGATTGTGGGCGGTTTTTATTTTCCTCTTTAAAACTTCCTGTTGTTAATACATTTCTTTGTATCTTGATCCATATTTCTATTTCACAGCAAAAATGGGTGCCTTCTATCTTCAGAGGAGAACCCTGACTGTTAGGGTTTTTGGGGTGACCGATCCCTTCTCTCACTGCCCTCCCCGTGATGCTCAGTGCAACCAACTGGGGGGCTGCCTCTCTCCCCACATTGACCTTTTTGAAAGAGACGTTTCCATCCAAGTAGGTTCCTGATTTCCAGCCTCCTGGACCTTAATTCTAGAGATTCTCTTCAGACCATGAGTTCAGGGGTCTGGGCAAGGAGTAGATGTGGATTTGAACCCTTGGCTCCATCGTATCCTGGATTTCTCCCCTCCAGCCTCAGGCCCCTGGCTTTAAATGGGGGCAACGATAGCCCTTGCTTTGTAGGGATGGATGAGGGGGAGAATGCAGTGGGAGGGGGAGTCTCAAGGAAGCCCCACAGAAATAATGGTGATCTGTGCAAGATGAAGAGTTAATGAGCTGCAAACTTCTCTATCAAGCAGTTCCACAGGCAGACCTTTAACGTCTGCTCTGCGGCACCCCAACTCCACACTCAAGTCCCCAGGGAGTGGGGGGGGCGGGAGGCGCACTGTAGCTGCCACCTCTGGTCGCCTAGCCACAGGGAACCCGATGGTTCTGATTTGCCGGAACACTGTCAGGGCTGGGGTGGCACCAACGTCCAGTTACATGGGAGGGACAACATGAGCCGTGTGCACAGACCTCCCTACGAGTTGCAGGATCTGATCCCTTCCCAGAGCCTTCCCAAGCCAGATGCAAGATTTTGGAGGCCACAGAAGGGTCAGGAAACCAGTTCTCTCACGCGGGGAACACATGATCCCCAGATATTCAGCCTCAGCCAAGAACCGGCTCCGGCCGCCCTCTTGGCCTGTGGGGTCCTGGGCTGAGCTGAGTGGGGTATCATTTACCACTCACTGCGTGCAGGCTTCCTTCAGACCAGGAGGATTGAAGTCCAAGCTGTTCGCACACTATACCTGAAAACTGAGCGGGGATACCCCGCCCCCACCTTTAGAGGCAGACTTGCCAGCATCTCCGGTTCTGAAACTGGGAGCCTTCGATAGGAAGTCCGCGGGCTGGAGAAGTCTGCCCTGGTCTTCTCCCTGCCCTCCTGCCTTCCTCCCGTGTCCATTCACAGAGGACCCTTGAACAGCGTGGGAGTTCAGGGCGCTGACTCCCCGGGCGGTCAGAAATCCACGTATAACTCTTGACTTCCGCAGAACTTAAGTACTGACAGCCTACTGTTTGAGCGGAAGCCTTGCTGATAACTTCGACAATCAATTAACATGTATTTTATATGTTACATGCATCCCATGCCGTATTCTTGTGTTCTCTTTGGCCGCGCATATATATATACACAGTGTTCTTACAGTAAAGTAGGCTAGAGGGGCACCTGGTTGGCGCGGTCGGTTCTGCAGCCTGTGCTTGGTTTCCGCTCAGGTCATGATCTCTGGATCCTGGGATCCAGCCCGGCCTCAGTCTCAGTGCTTACCAGGGTAGGAGGTGTGGAGGGGGTCCATCTGCTTGAGATTCTCTCCCTCTCCTTCGGTCCCTCCCCCTGCTTGTGTGTCCTCTCTCCCTAAAATCAATCAATCAATCAGTCTTTAAAAAAATGTAAACTAGAGAAAAGACTGTAAGTAAGAAAATCATACAGCAGAGAAAAGCCATTCACAGTACTCTACTGTCGGAAAAGAAATTTGCCTGCAGGTGGACCGGTGTTGTTCAAGGTCAACTGTATGAAATGTTTTTTAAGCGTCTCCCCTGTCCCCTGCACTGGGCAAGGTGCCTGGGAGATGATGGGGATTGGCATGAGCCCCTCCCTCATGGAGTTTCCAGCGGGCCACAGGAAGACAGCCCGGGACCACGTACGTGCACCTGTGGCCCATGCGAGAAAAAAAGAGCAAACTCCATTCACTCAGAAAGGACTGCCTTTTATTTGGAAATGATGTTTATCATTATGTAAGGGTGTTAAAATCATCCAGAAGCCTATTTTGAAACAGACTGGTTTTGCGGGGAGGGAAGGGCTCCTGCTGCAGCAGATTAAACTGTTAGGAGCCTAGTGTAGCCCCCTCCCCATCAGTCTTTACTTCCTTCCTTCCCCCTCTCCCTTCCCTTCTGTGAATTATCACGGCTGTGAAATGCTGGTCTCCGCTCTTCTGGCTCCAGCTTCTCATCTGACGGATGGGATTCCTGAGCCCAGACATGGCCTAGTGTAGCCACTAACTCACACCTCTGACAGCCTTCAGCCCAGTTTTCTCTGCACTTCAGCTGAGGCATATAGGCTGCCAACCCCCAAAGCCCTGAAAACACAGGCCAGTTTGGTGGTCTAGAAAAACTTCGGTTTAGGATTAGACTGGACCGAGTTTATCCTGGTTCTGCCATTTATGTGCTGTGTGGTCTCAGGCAAGCGAATTAACCTCTCTGAACCCCAGTTTGTCTGTAAAATGAGAATGATAATAATAGTATATCATAGAGTTTTTGAGGGAATTTGTTATGAGAGTGTCTTCCCAGCTAAAAGAAGCACAACACCATGGTTTCTCTCCATCACTGCCCCCTCCCCGCCTTTTTATAGTACTATTAGCTAGGCTTTTAAATGCTTCAAGTTTTTCCACCAGTTCCATTTTGCTAAATGATCCTTGCTAGAAAGCCCTTGTCCCCAGCCTCTCATCTTTACTTCTTGGCAGTGTTCCCCATCCTCCAGGGCACGGTTCACATGCCTCCTCCTCCAGGTAGCCTTCCTTCCTTCATCTCCCATGGATAGACTCATCTGCACTCACCATATGTGTTTGCTTACACACCGGCTCTCCTGACGCTCCTTTGAAGGGGCTCATGGCCCCTTGGGTAAATGTTATATGGGCTCCTGGGCCCTGGCTCTCCATTGGGCCCAGTTCAACAAATGACATCCCTGCACCCCCGGGGCCACTGGGTGAGCTCATAAAGCAGTTCTAGGGTTTGGCAAAACAGGAGTGTGGGCTCTGTGCTGGGACTAGGGTTGAAGAGGCGCATCCCACCCCTGGGAGGAAAGTCAGACTCACCAAGCCTCAGTCACCTATTTGTGTGGTCTTCACAATTAAAGACCAAGTAAAGGGAGGGTGACTATTATCTCCATTGTACAGCTGAGGAAACTGAGGCCCAGGGAGACCAAGGGACTTTGAATCCAGGCCTGGGTATCCCAAACCGGGGTCCCCACTCTGAGCCTCCTTCTTCCCCTGGGAAGCCCTGTGCAAGCTCCACTCACACTAATTTAGCCCCAACCTTGCGAAGGTCCCCCTGTGGCTAATAATAATATCTGATGATATTTCCATGAGAGAACAGAGAAGCAGCAAGGGCATGTCCCCTGTGGAAGGCCTGTGACCTCTGAATTCAGGGGGAAATGCCCTTTTAACCTGCTTTTTAGTCCCCCTTGACCATGGGCACTTAGTCCAGATGCAGCTAGGAATCCCTTCCCTTTAGGGACAGGGAGTGGATCCCGATGGTCCCCAGCCACTTGACAGCCACAGGGCCCACCTGAGGCCCGGAGCCCGGTGTGGGTTCCCTAATTATTACTGGAAACCATCCCTTGCCTGTCAACATGCTATAAATAGGGAGCTGGAGGAAGAATTTAAAAAAAAAATGCCACTGGCTCTTTTCCCCAGTGGGGGTGAGTTGAGTTAAAAAACCATTGGACTAGCAGGCATTTTGGTGTCGGAAAGCCTGAGAGGGTGGAGGGCAGCCTGGGGATGGGGGTGGGGGACACCCACGTTATCCATTGTTTCCATTCCCATCAGCAGCACAGGCTGCAGAACTGGGTTTTAAAGAGGAGACTCCTCCCGCAACCAGCCTCTTGGGCAGT